>MUZC01000109.1:275923-292281 GCA_002072015.1 Radix auricularia
GGGGGGTCTACGATTTTGTGACGACGCGTGACGTAGGGGGGGAGGGGGTAAAAAATCGGCCAAAATCGCGTGACGTCATTTATGGACGTCCCCTAAGTCATTCATATAATGGTTTTTATAAATTAATAAACATGAATAAATGCTAGTAATTGAAACGAAATATAGGTGGCTGACGGGTGACATATTTACCATTGGATGCCATCTTTATGCAAGCAGTAATAAAAGACGCCGTGTATGATATACCTATAAATGTACACATAAAAATACAAGATACTTTTTTATTTTATTTTAAAAAGGACTCAATAAAGAAAGTCACAGATCTCGAAGGTCCCCCCCCCCCACACACACACACACTTTTTTCCCCATGAGACAAAACATATTTCAAATTTACACTAAAAAAAACCATCAACAATTAATATGCTTTTATTTTTATTCATAAATTATCGATCTTTTTTTATAAATAAATTTTATACATATTAATGCATTTACTTTCCTGATTTTCAAAGCAGCATGTATGGTGCTATCAAAATTTAAATCATTTGTAATATTTTGTTCTGTGGACAATAATGCAAGATTTTGTAGTTTAAGATCACTCATCATGGAATGAATATAGATCCTATATATTTTTTTTTTTATCAATCTCAGTTTTGTAGAAGCTCCTTTCACGACTGGCGATACTGATATCAATGGTTTAAAAAAGTCTTTGAAGATTGCAATGTTGGGTACATAATTTTCTACACCATTAAAAAAAAAACTGTAATAGATCAAAGGGCCTTTCCCCCCGTTTTTAGCGCATTTTCGAGAAGTCGAATGCGCTATTGCACCCGCTTTGTCCGTCCGTCCGTCCATCCGTCTGTCATCACCCTTGATCTCAGCATCCATAAGTCCTAGACCCATGATGTATATATGTTTTTTGTATGTCCTGACCTGCCATTTGTGCATCAAAACTCAGTTACTCGATCCGTTAAAAAACCCCGTTAAAACTACCAAAAAATATTTCGAATCGAGAAGTAACACTAGCTCAGGGAACGGCCGCCATTGCCGGAAGTTGAATACATGGTTCTTCAAGCATTGAAGAGTGGTGTGAAAGCGTGCACAAGAATTAGTGTTTTTTTTTAGTTGACGTCATTAGAATATTTGTAAAAGTTTAGAGAGTTTTACGTCATCATTTGTGGTGACTTGTAGTTAGATTAAAGAGAAAATAATTTTTTTTAAATGTAAAGAAATGACTTTTAAATTTAAAAAAATGTCAGGTATATTCATTACACAGGAAAATTCATAAAAATATGTCTAAAATCTAAACACAATTACTGACAACTACATAATGCTGAAATCTAACATAAGTACTGATACATAATACGAAAATGCGCTAACACGTCCTGAGTTCCATTAGGGACCAGGCTTAACATGATTTTTTTAACATAATGCCTCTTCTTGTAGTGTGGGTTCTAAAGAGGCGTAAATTGTTATGACTTATCGTATTTTAATTTTTTTTATTAAAAAAAAACACACATTATTTGAGCCGGTTTACGAAATAAAAAAAAATTTTTTGAAGAACTAACCTTACAATAAATTTCTGAAAACTGAAACGGTACTATAAATTACTACTTACAAGTAAAACACAATATTTGAACCACCATCCTTCTGCGCATGTGTAAATTCCACGCAAAACTGTCATAGGGATATTAATAGCACATTATTTGGCCCATCTCCGATGTGCTTTTGTTTGTGTGTGTGTGTGTGTGTGTGTGTGTGTGTATATATATATATATATATAAATCGATATTTCTTTCAGCGATTAAAATTTTTTGAACGGTTATGCGTTAGTTATAACAACCACTATGTAATCACACAAATTAAATGTTTTACAAATCCGTTAAGAGTCGAAATTATGTATACTATTTGTGTCACCCCACAAAAGAAAAGGGTGGCTGTTGCAAATGGTTGTACTTTTCAAATGTTCACAAATGCCGCCCCACATATACACATTATGAAAAGCTATTTCAGTATTTATTTGAAGTAGACAGTTGTAATGTCAGGTAACAACAATGCTTTTTTTTTTTTTTGTTTTGTTTTGTTTGTTTTTTTTGTTTTTTGTTTTTGTTTTTTTGTTGTTTTTGTTTTGTTTTGACAATCTCAAAAAATTCTGCTGAAAATGCTCTGTTACTGGCAAGCTCTAGCGTTGGCATAGAGCACGTCTCTCATTGGCTGCCACGACTCATCTGAGCTGGCAGGCCCGCAGTACAGGTCTCCTGATTTATGCATATACATCACACACACTTCTTCCTTCTCCACTGACACCACTTGAGCCATGTAAATATGAACTGTGTTGTAACTTTTCCCTCAAAGAACAACAGCAACAGTCTGTCCGGCTAGCAGAACTTCATCCCCAGGCTGTGACGGAACTTCGGTGACGTCGCTTTTGCCGGTTGCTATCCTGCTACTGTCATCTCTTACTATATTTTCTCCCTTTATGCTCTTTTTCTTAGTTACTCCTTCTCCCTCCTTTTATCAATTGGCTTATTTCTCTCTTAGGTTCACATTTTTGCCTCCTTTGAACGTTGCAATAGCCGTGATTTCCTTATTTCTTCACATGCTTAGGTTTGTGTCAAATGAACTCTAAAGAGTCACTTTTTAGTTTCTCTGTTGCTTTTCTTTGGCAGATAACAGCATTTACCAAACTAAAAGGGTAAAACAGACCAACAATAATCTTCTGTACAGAAGGAGGGTCTGTAACATATAAGATAACATTTATAACAAATTTTACAATAATAATTGAATAACTGAAATAAATTGTCACAAATATACAATCATTCCAAAAAGGGTTGTAAAATCAATAAAATGACTTTTACGGACAAATGTAAGAAATCTCAACAAAATTTACGGGCAAAAACAATTTTTTACGGACACATTTAACATAAAATGTTGACCTTAAAACGAACGAATATGAATCATAATCCAAGCATTGTAGCTAAGAAATGTAAAGTATCCATATGAGGACGTCTCTATTACAATGTTAATATTTTATAGCATTAGTTTCTTGTATTTGTATGACATTCATCCTCAATGACAGTGTTTAATTCCTCCTGCTTATGATTATACATAGAAACATTTACACTATCGATCATTGTTGGAGTAATCTTTCCCGGTCCATTCTCACAGTCAGTAAACTTTCCAACATTGGAGTAGACAATTTGTTTCTCAAGTTGGTTCTCAATAAACTATCAGCAGAAAAAAAACGCGTTCTACTTGTGCTGTTCATTGTTTGTGCAAACTTTGGAAGAAGCGGAAATCTGTACTCTTTGTTTTCGATACTTCTAGTCAATAGTCCAATTTGATGCCAGAAAGCATCACAACCTCAGTCGGCCTTGCTTATGCTTTAATCCGCAACTTTGTTGTCAATAAACTCGGCTTCTAAACAATCAAAATCTGCCGGAGACACAATTTGTGGAAAAAATTGGGCCAATTCCAACATTTCCGACTGTTTCACCCTAATTCTTTAAGTGGGTTTTAGTACTGACATGAGCTTATGCAATCCGTTGATAATAGGAATTCTTTTCTGGATTGCACCGATTGCAAGAACATCAAGATAAAACTTTTCAACAGTCGATGAATCATCTACTGTTAGCAGCTGTAGTTTAGTTTGATAACCAATGAATATTTTATCGCGTGATTTGAAGTTTGTATTTTCCTAGCTGTCCAGAAATCGCCATAAGACTTTGGGGGTGTGAGATTGTTTAGTATGCTCCTGGGATAGTAACTGGCTTATTTGATTTTAAAATGTTTCACTCATGGGGCTCCGGAGGCCCGTTATGTTGTTTTTTTGCTTATATGAGCTCTATAAAAATTAGTTAAAGTGTTATCTTCTCTTATCTGTTACAAACGCTCCTTCTATAAAGAAAATCATTGCGTCCAACGTTTATCTATAATGGATGTTGACCAAACTTGGTATATAAATACTTGAGAGCCAATGATAAAATACTGCAGTGCACTAAACTCATATTTATATTGCCATGGCCTCGAATGTCTTTTTTGTGTGTAAATGTTTAAGATTTTATTTCCTATTCAATGTCATAAAATCTTGAAAGATAAATAGATCCATTATAAAATTGATTAAATTAAATGGGTGTTTCTAAAAATACATATTGAACCGAAGGGTCCAGGGGGCCCATATTGTTGTTTTTTTGCTAATATGAATAATAATATTAAAAATAAAATGATAATTTATATAGCGCTGTATCCCAGCAAGGAGCCAGGCTCACAGCGCTTTACATGGAAATAACAATACATACATTAATAAAAGAAACATTAATATCATACTAACTAAATAAATGACAATACGTTATACTCAATACATCAGCTACGTTAATCATTTAAAGAAATGTTGTTTTATTAATTTTGAAAATAAATTTAAAAAAGATGTGTCTTAAGTGCAGTCTTGAATGACTTAGCAGTTGAAATACTACGGATGTGTAATGGAAGAGAATTCCATTTGGCTGCACAAAAAGAGAATGACCTTTCACCAAATGTTTTAGTTCTTGTCTTAGGAACACAGAGAATGCGTGTATCTGCAGAAGAGCTATATAAAATTTTGTCTAAGCTTTGGCTAATGGAAAATAATGGAACTCGACCAAACTTTATATACAAAAACATTGTAGTAGCCCATAAATACTAAACGTCACTAAACTTTTAATGTCCGTTTTACGGGGCCAGAGCCCCAAATGTCTGTTTTTATCTGTTTTACATAAAAAACTGTAACCTTTTTTGAAAACTTCCTTGAAGGTTTCTGGCATTACTGTTTTTGGTTTCTTTGAATTTATTCCTTTTTACTGAGATCATTGCAACACACGACGGGTCTGCTAGTATTTTTTATAATTTGATGTGCATGTCTTACTTGAATGCTCCATCATTACAGATAAATGAACATAAATATGTAAATAAATTTACATTCATTATATAATTTATAATAATTATTACATTACTATGGCTAAAGTCCCTAAAGCCAGCTTTGTCCATGGGACATATTTTTCTGTCCCATCCCATCCCATCCCATGGCAATTTATGCATGTCCCATCCCATCCCATCCCATCCCATGGGACGTTTCCAATGGGATTCCCATGGGCATGGGAAAACATTCCTATGAACAAGCCTGCCTAAAGCAAAGAGAACAGTGCGCTAAACTATTACATTGTTAGTTATGGCAGAGTGAGGTGTACTGCCGGGAATGAAATTTGTATTTTTACACTTAAAAATGGAATAAGTGCAAATTTTTATCCATAAACGTCATCATCATCATTTGTCCTTTTGGTTCCTTGTGGAATATCCATAAACGTAATTAAGGTTTTAATTTTAGGGTTCGGGTTAGGTTTAGCCTAGTTGTCTATTTTTTAAAATTAAAATATAAAAATACAAATAAAGCAGCAAAAAATACCATTTAGCCTATGGAGCGCACCGTTCTCTTTGCTTTTACCCTCACAATACCATGGAAAAATAATTATTATTTCTACTTAATTTAAGGAAAAGATGTTAAAAAAAAGACAAGAGTGTTGATATTATTTGATTCAAGTGATGATCGGGTCTCATTGACAATTTAACCAGCCAAGCTGAACAATCATTCACATGGAAATAAAGTAACTGATATGAAAAAAACAAAAACATTAAAAAAAAAACAACCCCACTACACTAGATTATCAAGTGATTGGTTCAGCAGGTCAGTTGCGTTTTCCCAGATATAGTTTCATTGCGTGCTACTTCTTGATTAGGTCGCTCCAACCCACCTTCCCCACCCCAATTCAACAGATGAATTTTTTTGAGTCTACTGAAATTTTAGGGCCTATTAAATTAGTTAGAAAGTGAGAACATTTCTCACCTGACATTTGTGCAAATTTACCGTTTAAAAAAACAGTAGCAACAAAAACCCATGCCTACAAATACATAATCATTATTTTTTTAAAATGCTTGATCATTGATACCAACAACAGAGTTAGTTTGTACAGTGAAAAAAATGAAGTAATTAAGAAAAGAGGGGTGTAAAACGGAGTGGTCCTCATCCCCCCATCCCCCAGGCGCCCATGGCTCATATCTCTCTATATCTATGCCACTACCATAGCTAGTATTATGTGTATTAAAGTAATCATGTGTGAATAATACAAATGCAATTTTTCGTTATTCTATTGTTTCTGAGTGATCTCTTTGTGCTATATTAAAAGTGTGATTTTGGGGGGCGGGGTGCGGATTTATTTTGGGGGAGACATTATTTTTTACAGGGTAGGGGAGAATTTATTCTAATCGGTCTACTACTTTTACAGTGCTGCCAGTGCTGGGTTTTTCAACCTAGATCTAGGTTTTTTGGACCTCGTCTAGTTAAATTTAAATTCTCTTAGCCTTTCGTCGTGTGAGAAGATTTTCGGTTTGATAGCTACGCAGCTACACAGTCGCGGTATATGTAGCGACGACCCTGTTCGAATGTCTAAACTTTTAAGAGCAAAACAAAGTGACTTGTACTTGTGCTTTTATTAGGCCTACACAATTTATTCTTCATTTTTAGACATAACTGTAAACGTTTTGATACCAAATCAGTATCCATCAATAGTGTCTGTAAGTTTTTATTTACTATTCTAGGCTTAATAAAATTTATAAATTATTTATTATGGTGAATCATGTCGTCATGATGTCATGAATAATCATAACCACAACCATGATAATGATGACGATGATGATGAACTTTCATTCTGATCATCTCAAATCAACGATTCTCTTCTCTAGTGAACAACGGACCAACAATAAAAAAATGACCTGAACACATAATTCAATATATAATATAGTGTTTATGGTACCTACGGTAACTATTTTAGGTAATCCTGCAGTTTTTACTTTTACAGGTATAATCAGGTATCAGGTATATTATTATTATTTCACAGGGAAATTTATTTTCCTCGTGAGAACTTATGATTTTAATTTATTAAATACATTATTATATGTTGTATTTTAGCTATTCATAAAGTTTAAAATGATAAAGATAAAAACACCTTTCTTATTCCATATGGCCGTTGAGCCCATTGGCCATATCATATGCAAGAACAAACATATACAAGTTTTCTTTCTTTCCGTCCAGTATTTGGGCGTGGAATGGTTTTCCTGAAGAAACCAGGAAAGCCAACACTTTGTCATCATTTAAAACTCTAGTAGGAATACAGGACTAAACACAAACCATAGATAGAAATATGTAAGACGCAATAATCTTCTGTACAGTAGGAGTGTCTGTAACATATAAAATAAGATAAGATAAGATAATTTCTGAAGCATTTTTTCGTCTCTCTATGATACATAATCCTGTCACACTACAATTTAATACATCCATTTTGTTTACTAGGGCCGGCTTGCCAGCTGATTTTTACCCATGACCCATGCTAATATAAATTTACTGAATTGAAGATTTAAAAAAAAAATGTATAATTCATCTTTGTTATGTTCTTAGAATAAAAATAGAAATTTTAAAGACAATTTCATTTTTTAATTAGTTGCTAGATGTTTGATTTTTATTTAGTTTGTTTTTCAGTGAGAAAATTTCATGTGGCATCTTATTCTTACTTTGACAATCTGGCTAGTAGGATGCTAGATACATAAAATGGATGTATCATATCCGATTAAGTAGCTTCAAAGACTGAAAAAAAGCCTTAGAAATTAATACAAATTACCATTAGCGTTATAATAGTTAAAATACAACATATAATCATGTATTTAATAAATTAAAAACGTAAATTCTCAAGATAAAATTAAATTTTCCTGTGAAATAATATACGTGTAAAAAATGCAGGATTACCCTATTTTAATAATGATAATAATACTAATACTAAAGGAGTATAGTATCAGTGTTAAAACTAGTAATTATGTACACTGTACTGTAATAGTAATCAATAATAGTAATAGTAATCATTGACGTTGTCTCCTTGTAGACTCACTTTTCTGACCTGCCAGTTATGAGCCCAATCCAATGTCAGGCACACCACACATACTAGAGTCTACAGCCTTGAGTGAGTATAATACTCAGTCCTTTTTTCTGTTTGAATGCACCAGAATAGCGCTCCACATACTTTTTTTATTTTAAAAAAAATCTGAATTTTAATTTTACTGCCTAGAATGTTTGGTCTTACTGCTTTTCCAGATTGTGCTCTGATACCTTTTTAAGAAAAAAGCAATGATAATACTACTATAATTATTAAATTATTAATTATTAAAGTATAAAACTATGCTTATGCTATTAGTATTAGTTCTTTAATTTGACAGAATTTGTGCTAACAATTATCATATATATATATAAATACGATATAGGGCTTAGGGGCCTATTTAAAATTTATTATCTTAATGCTCAATTAACTTAGGCCTTTGCCTATACCAATGCAAACTCTCAGTTCTATACAAAGGTCTCAGAAGATTATTGTGTCTAACTAAAGCTTATGACTAGATACCACAAACTGAAATTTTAAAATGGGCTCACAACTTTTTTATAATAATAGTTTCCTTTTTAAGTATTAGCAATTCTAAGACTGGGGACACCAAATTTGTACAAATATCTTTATAAATGATAAAGTTATGAACATTTGAATTTTAGTTGTTTTTTTTTTTTTCGCCGCCCCAAAAAAAGCAATTTTTTTAAAGGCTTTATCCGTAAAATTATACTACTTTAACCCTGCTACTCTGAATCTTTATTTACGTTAAAGTAAACAGTGCGGTGGTCTAGTGATAGTGCGCTGGACTGTTGAACTGAGGCAAAAGCAAGTGACAGGTTCGAGCCTCAGTGCTGGCAAGTCCCCCAGGCATTGTGCTAGCCACATAATTCCCTGCTCGTTAGTGGTGGCTCAATGAAACTTGTGAACACTACTTCACTTGCCCCATAGGACTTCATGGTCTAAAAAGGGGTTATTAAACAGCTTAGACCAGGGGTGGTGAACCTGCGGTACATGAGCTCTAATTGGTAGGCAAGACGAATATAAGAGGTGTGAAAAGATGCTGAGAGAAATTGTACATCTTAAAAAATTCATGTAATCTCAAAGTTTTATTATTGCTACTTCAAAAAATGTTTCTGGAAAACATAAAATAGTATGTAATAAATACTACCATCAAATTCAATTATATTTTTTAATGAACGTAACTGGATTTTTGCATGGGGAGCAGAGTACAAAATAAATACTGAAAAAATTATCATATTTGAATAGAATCTTGTTCAAATTTGAACATATTATGGCTGTTGATATGAAATAATCATTAATAAAATATTTTATAAAAATATTTATGCAAAACTAATTTTTGTTTTCAAAGCTGAAGGAAACACGGCATTCTTACGAAGGCAGTTTAAGAGATTTCCAAATATTTTGAATTGTTAACAGAATAATAAAGAAAAATGAACAGGCAGACAGACAAAAACCTTATATGTCTTATGTCCTGAAAGTGTTGTCTGTTATTTAAACATTACAAAAATATTCAACTTATTTCTTGAGAAAATGGACAAGGAACAAGTGCATATTTTGCATGAGGTAAGAAAAATAAATTTACAATCCACTTTTGAATTTTGCCCCATGTCTACAGCAAAATCACATTAATTTATATCTCCTAAGATTATTATCAAGGCTTTTATGTCAAATAATCTTCTGCATAGAAGAATCCTTTGTAATAGATTAGATAAAGATAATAGTTCAACAAACTAATTATATTTACTTTGATTATTTAGATTCAGTAAAGCTTTTTAAAATGACCACCAGTAGGTTATATTTTTATGAAGAAGTGCATGACTACAGAAAAAAAGCTCAATATTCACCTTATTATAACAAGTGATACCATAAAATATTTACACTTCCATTTAACATTATCAGCAAATTTAGTATAAACCAGCAGGCTATACTAAGAACACAACAATATTTTTCTTTTTGAAATTGAAAATATTGGCAGCCTGAAAAGTTTCGCCACCCATGGTCAAGACCTTAGAAGAAATTTTCTAGAAAATTCCAGTTTTAAATTATTACCAACTCAACCTCTCATTACAGAAACTTATAAAAACTATTTTTAATACAAATAAATATTCCAAAGAATTTGAATAGCTATAACATTCATTTAAGTTTAAAGAGGGGTCCTTGTGGTGGCCCATTCTATTACATGAGTTTGCATTGTTAGGTGCATGCCGCTTGGCCACCGTATCCCTCCGCTAATGGGAATAGACTATGGTGGATTAAAGGGGGATGGGGGCTGAACGGGCTATAGCCAGGGGCCCCCGATGGTTTTGGGGCCCCCAAACTTTTTATATTTTAAAATAAATGTGTACAAATGTTTGCACCAACTCTTGAAAATATAATAAATCAAATAAATAATTAATAAATTCTTATCTATTAATCTGATTGCTATTCAGACCCAATAGTCTTAATAATCGAAAAATTTGATTTGAACGGCTCACTAAGAGAACATATTATAGAGTATTGTTTATATTTTTAACATTTACCATTTTTATTAAGCTGTGCTGGCCGTGTGGAAGAGTTTAGGTTTGGTGGTGCAAGTGATGTCATGATTGATTCCCAGTGGTGGAATGTTTTTTTTTATTTTTACACTCAATTTTAATATACCGGCAAACACTTCAAACAGTTATTTGTTCTTTATTTTTTCATGATTAATATTTTTGGTTGGGAAAGCCGTTCCCATAGTACAGACAAAGCATGATCAAGGAACCAACGGACAATTTATTTACAGTCTTATATTAGCTGATATCAATCATGTTATTTAAAGGGACAGTGGTTGGATAGGGCCCTCTTTTGATTGCAGCCAGGGGCCCCATGCAGTCTTAATCTGCCCCTGAAAATTGAGACTTAAAACTTTAAGAAAAAAAGGTTTTGAAGGCCTTAACCTCAAAGGAATGGATATAGGATTTAAATTCCATAATGTTACTTTTGTATGGGCCAGCAAATGTTTGTATATCAACATTGGTTTTGTTCCATCCATCCACCTGGTTGCTTATGTTTAAAATAATATATAGCTTATTTAAGAAAATTTTTAAAAACTTTATGGGCCCCTGTCCCGAAATAATGGTAGTGAAGATTTCAATTTCAGTTTGTAGTTTTAATATGTGCCATCCAATTTTTGTGTACCAAGTTTAGTTAAAAGTTTTATAACCATTAACGATAATAATTTAAAAATTTCACATCTCGATTCTGGGCCCTATGTCTTTACTTCTACTATATAGATTATTGATTAATATTGATACTGTAATTATTATTTAATATGATAAATAATAATTAAATTAGGGCAGCAGTGGGTAACCTAACAGATTGTTTAACTTATGACTATAAATAATTTAAATTATAAATAGTAAATTGGTTTATATATATGTATAACATGTCAGAGTTATAATTAGCTTTTTATTTCTGGTTAGTATTAATAGGATGAAAAATGACAGTAATGTAACAGTTATTTAAATAATTTGCAAGGTATATTTGTATGAGACAAATCATAATTAATTATCAAGGATAAATATGGCTTACTTTTTTCTGGAAAATTATGTTTTTTAAGGATATAACAATAATTTTTTTGTTTTTTATGTAACTATTTGATGTGAATCTGTAGTAAAAGATATTAGTGCTGACACATGACAGTCAGGGACAATCCTTGACTAAAATTTATAATATTCATTCTCCTTTGAAATTTCTTGGCCTTTGTGTTATCAGACATAGAAATCATACAGTCAAACTGCAAACTGTATAAATAATTTTTTTTGGACAATATTTTAAGTTTCAAAATGTTTAGCATTTTTTAAGGCCCATTTGGAAAATAATTAATGCTTAGGTTGATATAACCTCAGGATTCCATAGGATCAATTCATTTGGGCAAGTGAACTTATTTTGTTGTTTTTAATAGTGATTGCCATAACATTATTTGCAAAGAAATTAATTTATCATCTGAAATAAAATGTGTTGATTTCCCCCTCTATAAATCTAGAGGTGCAAAAAATTTACATTGTTAAAAAGGAAATAAATATACCAATTTCAAGTGAATGAGCTCTGCTAATTTCAAAATATTCTGCAAAGTGCTTTTCTTGATATGCATGATCTGCAATAAAGTTTATTTTATAATGTCAAGTATATATTAGTACATTATTATACAATTATGAAGTCAAGTTTCTATTTTAAGTTCTTTTTAAAGCCATAAAGACTTGAATATAGTTAACAAAATTATCTTTGTTTTCTTTTGTTTAGCTTTGTATTCTCTAAACTTACAGGCTAACATGAGTGAAGTAAGTGTGCTTGCCTTGTTTGATGCCTTATGCAGTCATCACTTGGGCCCGACTGAAAGGGCTTACAGATTACAGCCAACATTAACAAGAACTGAAGCCCAAAAGAGATTAAAAAGAAGTTTATTAAATACTTTATTTAAATTTTTGAAAGAAAAATCCTTGTAAGTATATACTCAGCCTGATTCATAATTTAAACGAAAAATCAACATAAATATTTATATTACTTTTATTATTGCCATTTTACATGCAAAATTTATTCAATAAAACGAATAAAATATTATTTCAAAGATTTGAGTTCATCGCTATTCTTAACAATTCAAACCCAGGTGTGGAGGATTTAGGCATAAGGGCTTAGCCTGCTCTTGGGCTGTGAGAATTCCTTCATCCTTTTTTTAAATATTTATGTTCCAGAAAAGTCAGTGAAGAAAATGTAGAGTATTGCAATGTGATAAAACAGATCTTGATTGAGATTTACAAGCGGCGGACTGCAAGGAAATATGAAGAGGCTGATAGGCTGGAAGAACTTTTCAATCATTTATATAAAGGTTTGTGTTACATTATGAGTCAGATCATCTCAATCCTTTAATACTTGACAGTTAATGCAATAAAAACTCTAGTCTGTGCTCTTGTTTTATATTGTGTTGATTATTGCAAATATCTTTTGTGAGGTGTGCCAAAACAATGCATTGAAAACTAAAAACTACAGAAACTTCAAAATTCAGCTGCCACACTAGTTCTTAAGGCAAAGAAACATGGCTATGTTACTCTGCTACTTTAGGCACTTCATTGGCTACCTATACAAGCCTGAATTGATTACAAACTGACCATTCTCTGTCACAACTTCTTTTCTGACTCAAGCCATTCCTATCTTACTGAACTTCTTTTTGTCTACTCGCCTACTGGTCAGCTACGCTCTTCTGCAGACACATGCATTCTCTCTGTTCCTAAGACACGCACTAAAACATTTAGTGAAAGGTCTTTCTCTTTTTGTGCAGCCAAAAAATGGAGTTCTCTACCATTACACCCCCGTAGTATTCCAACTACCAAGTCTTTCAGAACTGTACCTAAGACACATCTTTTCAAATATTTTTTTCAAAATTAAGGAAACAATATTTCTTTTAATGATTAATGTGGCTTTTATGTAACACACTGTTATTTATGTGGTTGTTATGATATGAATGTTCATTTAATACTTATATTTATGTTAATATGTTCATGTAAAGCCTTTAGAGCCAAGTTCCTTACTGCGATACAGCACTATATAAATTATCCATTTATTATTATTATTACTTTGATACAAATAGCTTTTATAGCTATTTCATTTCAAAATAAATTCAATTCCTATATCATACAAAATTATATTTTCAATATTTAAAGATATGTTTTTATTCCTTGACTAGGTTTCAATGATACTGATATCCAGCTGTATTTAAGATTTATAGTTGCTTTGAAAAATTCGGTTGATATCCCTTCGAAACCTCTCACTGGAGATGTTTTTAATTTTCCTTTGGTTGAAAGGAATAAGGTGAGATGTTATAATAACTGTTGAAATCAGTCAAAAACGTAGTATTGTATTCCTATATTAGTATGCTCCAATATTAATAGGTTCATTTTAAAGTCTATATTTATTACCATTAATAGTATTTAAAAGTTTTTAAAAAGTGTTTTTAGTAATTGCTAATTTTTAAAATATATTTTTATATGTATCAAAAAGAGAGGACCAACATAAGAGCACAGAATTAAGTGCTCAAACTAAAGATTGTAAAAAAATATTTACAAAATTAACTTACTTCAGATGACATCACCAATATATTGCAACCAAACAAAAGTAAAGTCCAACTAAAGTTCCATTTTTCCAAATGCAGTTTAAATAATACACATATACATATGCACAGTGGAACCTATTTATCTTTAACTTGGTTAACTTGCGCTACCCCTAATAAGCTGATATTTTTGAAGGGCTTCTTTGTCTAAGCATTTTCTCATAAGTTATGGCGATTTTTATATGTCATCGAACCTTAATATCTCAAGCACAAAAGAGAACCAAATTTGCCACTCAACATTGATTATCTCGATCTCCATGACAAATCGCCTGTTTAAAAAGACAATTTTGTCTTAAAATTGTGATATTTGTGCACATTAATTTTTGTATTTATATACAGTGGAACTAGCTATGTAGTATGTAGTTAGCCTTGAGCTTAGCCAAAAAGCATAAAGGTAACTAATGACAAAACAGAGAGAGTAAGATTCCTTTAAAAATATTGACTTAATAGGGTAAGCAAATTAACTGACTTCGATGAAACTGGTTTCCATTGTATAAAATTAAATTGCGAATTTTGTTATAAGCTTTAATTTTTATTATTATTTGACGGAAATAAACAGTTGTTGTTTGTTACAAGCTTTAATTGTTATTGTTATTATTTGACAGAAATTAACAGTTGTTCCCTCTGGTCCACTCTGCTATGGAGATCTAAAATTCTCAACAATATTCTCACAATACTACATGCAATACCCAAGGTATAAACTATAAACAATTATTATTTTATTTCTGAGTCTCAAAGGTGTTGACATTTAACTGGTCCTAAGATCAGGACCAGTTCTGTTTAACATGGACTAAATTATTAAATTATTATATAATATTAATTTTGTCATTCTTTATTCCATTGTTTGGCGCACAGCGGTTCTTTCTTTAAAAATAGGCTGAGTTGATGTGGATTGCGCAAGAGAGGTTAACACCAGTAGTTGTGACATCACGCTTTGATGTCACAGTGTTTTATTAAATTTGATACATTCTCTTGTGGGTTCTGAGAACTAATGAAAAATACCAAACTAACTTTAACCGGTCTTTTGTTAACCGATCTTCAAAATTGAGCAATCTTAACAACCTTATATAAAATGGCTTTTGCTATTCAAAATTGAAGTTGCGGCAGGGTATTCAATTTACCTATAATATATATATTAGTGTTGTTTTTTTTTAATGAACTCAATACAGTGAATAAATTTCCTTGTATTTAGATATTTTACTATAATTTTAATATTTTTCATTATTGTTATTATAAATATTAACATTTTTTATATCTTATGCCATATTTTTTAAGCACATTGTTTTTATTTTAGTGAGATTTTTAGTAGGACATTTGGAGAAAAGATAAGGGATGAAGAGAAATCTTTAAGCTTTGTAAGTACCACTTTATTTTGTTTATTTGCATAAAAAATATCTTAAATTTTCTGCTTTAACAAAATAAAATTGAAAATAATTATATTTACATATTATGTTATTATTTCCATAAATATACTTAAATGTGAATTACATTTTTACTTGTCTTGTTTCTCAGAAATTTGGACTTCCACCAGGAAAAGGTATAGGACCAGAGTGCCTATTTTCCATGAAGGTAAAGTTCAATGATTAATGTTATTACTAAGGTTGTTTTTGAGGACCGGTTAACTGTTAAAAAAAATCGCGGTTAAACGGTAAACCGTTGGTCCCAAGTTTTACTATGTTTTGTGAACCAACAACAAAAAGCATCCCTGCGTTGTCTGATTTGACATCAAAGCGCCTATTATGCGCTGACGCTAGTGTTCACCTCTGCTGCGCTACCGTCAAATCAGCACTACCGTCAAAACAAGGAATTAAAATTTTTTTAAATTAATAAATAAAAAAAACAAAACATTCCAACAAAGAAATAAACTGTAATAATTAATATTTAATTTTATGTATTAAAACGAGATGTTATCAAATGTTGTCACATCAGTTTGTTTGTGAGGACTGGTTAACCCTTTTAAAAAAGACAGTTTTACTGTCCAGTCCGAATTTTTCCTTATTTTTTGAGAACCAACAATGAGAGTGTGTACAGCATGGCCTTGTGCCGTCTGATGGTGACTTTAAAGGACATGTGACGTCACTGACGTTTGTGTTTAACTCTGATGCGCTGTGCTCTGTGCTCCTTTTCCAATGCACACAAAATACATTATGCATCAAATTTTAAAAGAAACAGACTATAACTACAATGTTGTCTATTTTGTGAGCATAGTAACTACTATCATTGCCATCTCCGTCATTAAAAAAAAATTAAATGGGGGGGGGGGG
>MUZC01000109.1:302199-315318 GCA_002072015.1 Radix auricularia
TAAGATACTTCACATGACATTGTGCACACAGTTGTGCATGGGCTGGATGTTCACAAAATAAAATCCTATTTTTAACTTTACCAATTATTAAATGTACAATTATAAAAATAAAATAATTTACTGTCAAATGAACAGCTTGTAACTATGATCCAAAACCAGCTAGTTTGGGGGGGAGGGGGGGGCAATAATGAGGTAAACTGAAAAAAAAAGACTCAATCTTGTGGGGGTGTTTTTGTTTTATCTTTTTACAGTTTTTAGAGATAACATGTTGACCTAGTGTGTTCATGTTGACCTAGTGTGTGGGTGTTGACCTAGTGTGTGGGTGTTGACCTAGTGTGTGGGTGTTGACCTGTGTGTGGGTGTTGACCTAGTGTGAGGGTGTTGACATTGTGTTTGTGTGTTAATATAGTGAGTCTGTGTCCTCCACGTCAAAATCAAGAAGGGCTGGAAATGACAGAGAGAAGGTGTTTTGTGTTATTAATAACAACACCCCTGCTTTTAGGGGCCATCCATATATTTTGTACCCTTTATTATATGACGTACCACTAACTTGGCTTTGAAATACCCAGACAACTTTGAGTTACCAGTTAAGAGCCAAAGTTGTCTATCTCATCTCCTCCCCTCACTCCTCTCCTATTCCCATCATACTTTAAAAAAAAAAACACCAGATCTATTATTGGCTTTTAAATAATATATATTTTTGTCCTTCAATGAAGCTCACTGTAATAACAAAAATAAATGCTGGTTCCACTCAATTAAGCCACACCGTGGACATTAACTTTCAAGCTGCCGAATCCATATGACCTGACTGAACATTCTTTGTTGTTGACATGTGGCTTGAATGTTCAGTTTACTGTGGTTTTAGTTTATTATGAGTAGGACTAATGCATTTACAGCAGGAAATAAAAGTATGTAGTGCATTAAAGTTCACAATGTTAATGGAAGCATGCTGTAGGCTACCGTGAAATGAGGTGCATGGATGTTGACTAGGTTGCATTGTAAAGCGGTCATGACAACAAAAATTATACGCCATTTCAAATAGGCAGCTTTTCCAACAATTTGACAGCCCTACTTATCTGTGCTTTGTATTCACTGCCTCAGCTCAGAAAGAATTAAGCCTATTTGAAATCATGTTTCTTAAAATGAACATCACATTACCCTTTATTCTACAAGGCCCCAAATGATTTTTCCCCAGGGTTTGTATGTTGTTGAGATAACTTACTTGGATGTCTCTGGTAGGCCTGCTGAGAGTTCAAGGAAGACAGACAAGTAGTTTCCCCTGACAACACCGTTACCATCCTGCCAAAAGCAAACAAATATCTTCATGTAGGTACAGTATAGATCCTCTGATGAGCAGTAAATGAAAAGGAGTTAACATTTATTTTCACATGTCTGAATGTTGGACCATGTAGTATCAATTGTTCTCTTTATCATATGCTAAGACATCAGTTACTGTGTTTACCATAGGAAATAAATTATTCAAATAAACAGTTTAAGAACTATAGTCCTCAAGAGCTACATTCTTTTATTTGTTTCATAAAATGTGAGGTTAACCACAAGGCTACATATTTACAACCATTATGGTGCTAATTCTATGCCCTGTGTGGTGTTAATTCTAAAGCCTTGAACTTGAACTGTCCCTTAACCCATCATTGGGTCGTTGGGGTACCATTTTGAACTGCACACTATCTCATGCCATGCGTCCCGGTCCTGTGCTGCCTTCTGGGAGTCGCTAAATGACAGGCCGGTCCACTCTTTGATATCGTCCTCCCATCTCTTCCTTGGTCTGCCTCTATTTCTTCTTCCCTGGACTGTGGCTTGCAATATCGTCTTTGAGAGACCTCCAGATCTTGTCCTGTGTCCGTATCATTGTAATTTCCTCTTTTTAATTCTAAAGCCTATAAGGTGTTAATTCTACAGTCTGTATGTTTTAAATTCTACAGACTGTATGGTGTTATTTCTACAGCTTGTATGGTGTTATTTCTAAACCCTGTATAATGTTAACTCTACAGCCTGTATAATGTTAACTCTACAGCCTGTATAATGTTAACTCTACAGCCTGTATGATGTTAACTCTACAGCCTGTATGATGTTAACTCTACAGCCTGTATAATGTTAACTCTACAGCCTGTATGATGTTAACTCTACAGCCTGTATAATGTTCATTCTACAGCATTTATGGTGTTATTTCTACAGCTTGTATGGTATTATTTTTTAAATCCTGTATAATGTTCATTCTACATACTGTATGATGTTAACTCTACAGCATGTATAATGTTAATTCTACAGCATTTATGGTGTTATTTCTAAATCTATATAATATTAATTCTACAGCCTGTAAGGTGTTATTTCTAAATCTGTATAATGTTAATTCTACAACCTGTACACTGTCTAGTCTTGTACTCACAGGGTAAACTTTTAACCTCCAGCTGAGACCATGAACAAACAATGGTGGGCTGTAGACAGGATCTGCTCTTTGCCTCAACACTGAGAAATTTTTCATCATGAATGTACTGGAGTCATACTGAGGTACAATCTCACTGAGGAAATATAGAATACAATGTAAATGTTACATCTGTAATAATAATAATAAATCTAGGGGACATTCCCACTGGAGTAAAGAAGAATATGAAGATATGAGAGGAATAATGGCACTAAAGAAACAAGTACATAGCTAATGTAACATTATAATAGCACTAAGGAAATAAATAATAAAGCTATTATAATAAAAATCTTTTTTTTTGTGTTACTATTCAATTGGCAAGTACACTACTTTTAAATCATTTTGCATGTGTTTAAAGGATAATATTTGATATTTTGTTGTAATTCACGTTATATCCAGCCAAGTGGTAAGTGTAGACATCAATAACTGACTATCGATGTGGTACATTTGACAGCATCTAAACTCAGTGGTACACTTTGTATGTCACTGACCTCGTAAAGTCAGTTGGCACTGGGGTGGTGACAAGAGATGATGTGGACTGACGTTGAGCCGTCCGAAACAATTCCAGGACATCTTTGCTTCTCATGACCAGTTCAGCTTTCCCAGCATCCCTCAGGCTGGTTTCAACCCTTTCAATGGCTGACTCCCATACGCTCACTTCCTGTGCCAGTTGGTTCCTCTGACCTAGCAAACAGATCATGGTGGAAGGTACAAGATTGGTGGAAGGTACAAGTACAAGATTGGTGGAAGGTACAAGTACAAGATTGGTGGAAGGTACAAGTACAAGATTGGTGGAAGGTACAAGATTGGTGGAAGGTACAAGATTGGTGGAAGGTACAAGATTGGTGGAAGGTACACAACTGGTGGAAGGTACAAGCCTATAAGACTGGTGGAAGGTACAAGAATCGTGGTAGGTACAAGATTGGTGGAAGGTACAAGACTGGTGGAAGGTACAAGACTATAAGACTGGTGGAAGGTACAAGATTGGTGGAAGGTACAAGACTGGTGGAAGGTACAAGACTGGTGGAATGTACAAGGCTGGTGGAATGTACAAGACTGGTGGAAGGTACAAGACTGGTGGAAGGTACAAGATTGGTGGAAGGTACAAGACTGGTGGAATGTACAAGACTGGTGGAAGGTACAAGACTGGTGGAAGGTACAAGACTGGTGGAAGGTACAAGACTTGTGGAAGGTACAAGACTGGTGAAATGTACAAGACTATAAGCCTGGTGGAATGTATAATAATGGTGGAAGGTACAAGAAGACTTACCAACAAGGGTCAAGAGTTTACTCTTGAGCTGAGCCTCAAGTCGTGCTATCATCATTTCAACAGCATTACGGATTTCTCTGACCCTCTCATCCTTGGCATTCTTGACACTCTCAATGTTACGCTCCTGTCATTGTATAGATAGATAGAGATATAGATATAGATAGATAGAGGTTATAGCAGACAAGAACATAGGTTAGAGTAGTTATGGACAGAACATAGGTTATAGACTGAGATTTGAGAATTGGTATTGAATATAGATATCATTACATCATATAAACAGGACATATGTGCTGAATATGGGGTACATTACATCATATCAACAGGACATATGTACCGAATATAGGGATCATTACATCATATCAACAGGACATATGTACTCAAAAGGACATTTGTAAAAGACACAGTGAAAAACAGATCATATTATCTAAGAAATAATAGTGGGTGCAATGAAAAGAGTCAATATAACAATATACTGATAACTGATAATGGAACAATGTCTACACAATATACTGATAACTGATAATGGAACAATGTCTACACAATATACTGATAACTGATAATGGAACAATGTCTACACAATATTCTGATAACTGATAATGGAACAATGTCTACAACTGTTATTGTGTCACTTATTTCAACACTTACCCTTTATCAAAGCTGTTTCTTTGTGAAAAACTCTATTATAGAATGTTGAATATTATTCCTTCAATCATTTTGATGAATAAAAAAAACCTTTTTTTAAAATCCCATCAACATCCCTTGCTCTCCCCAACACAGCTGTCGAACCAATCCATCACTGGCTGCTGACGGCAATTATTTTATTTAATTACAGTTATTGGGCCGGGGAACCAGGAAGTGTGAGCTCCTGTAGTCAGTTTCTAGATAAATATCATGGTGCCATCCTTTGAAAAACACCAGTTTACAAGGGACAAACTTCTACATCAAGCAAACACAAACAACTGAGATTTAGAGTCCATAGCACAGCAGACTTACCACATCTTGTACCAAACAGATTAGTTCGATGTGCTGGGACTTAAGATGACTTAGCTCTGAGGCTATTTTGGTCTTTTGTTCCTCATAAATTCCCTCTAGAGGCTTGAAAACATGACCTGAATGCTGTAAATAAACAGTACAACTTGATTTCTGCACCTCAACTACCCAGTCCAGTAACAAAAAACTAAATTTTGTTATCAAACAATACACTTGAGTTCTAGAGCTCTACTACCCAGTAACAAAAAATTAGAGTATTTTAATTAACGTGTAACGGACCAACATCCCAAGAAATATTAAGTCTAATATTTATCTACGTTTAAACAACAAGAAATGGTCTTACTGTGCCGCCCCATAGAGCACACTGATGGCATATACACAGTTTACACGTCCAGCAGTACACACTTAGTTTCTCTTGATGTTCATTGCACCTGTCACATAATGCCAATCATTTCTGTCATTAGCATATGGATAAACAATGTGATGTCTTGAGAACAATACTATTTAAGAAGGTTATTAGAGGTGTAGGAAAGTGCTTACATTATTTTCATTACAATTTTCCATTTAAATTTAACTTCTTTAAGCTTAATTCAAAGCTTTGAACTACTTATTAAAGAGGGAAAAAAATCAATGTCTCAAGAGAAAAAAATATGGACAAAATAAAGACTGCGTTGGACATAAATGGAAACCTAAACACTCAGAAGGGGAAGAACTACAGATATTTTCTGTTAATTTAAACCTGACCGTGCATGAGCTGTCCATGTATGAGCTGTCCATGTATTAGTTGTCCATGTATGAGTTGCCCATGTTTGACTCGGCCACCAATACTTACATTTCTTTGCGTGTGGCCCCATCCCCTCTTGAGGCTGGTGTTGAGTGTTGCAGGGTATCAAGCTGTTGAGTGACCTCCTCTGCCCAACGGCAGTTGACCAGTTCATGAATATGTAGTGATGCTCTGAACGTAGGAGAATTTAACAGAAGACAAAAATAAATGCAAGATTCCAAAGACAATTGAACATAAAAATACTAGCAGTACAGTGGATAAAGAAATAAACATCCTATAACAGTGAAGGCGAATGTATGGTTCGCGTGCACGCAGACCCTCATCAGGTGGCACGCGACTAAAATATTACTTCCTCAACCAATAATCACAATAAAATATTCTATTAAATTTAAATAATTGTTTTAGCCTGTTCTTAAATGCTTCACTTACTCATAACATTATGCCACAGGCATAGGGCCTAAGCCTAGATTTAAGATTTTCATACAACACTATAGAAATGATTTAAGAATTTATTGACCCAATTTAAAGGTTTCAATTGTTTAGGCCATATATTACTTTACATGGCTGTCACGTGAAAAATCACAGAGTTCACAGGAAGGAGAAAAGGGGAGAAAAAAAGAGTGAAAAAGTAGGTGATAGACAAGATGGCTGAAAATTTTTAGATGTTTTTACCATGTGAAACCTGAGGATTGTTGTTGAATATTGTGATATGTGTGTAAACATCAAATATTTCATTATCAAAGTGAAATTTCTCAACATCCATAGTTTCAAAAAATTATTTTACAAAAGATGGTATCATCTGATAACACCTACAAAACACATGTGAAGGAGGTGTGTGACAATGACAAAGAATACGCCAAAGCTGAAGCAGCTAATGTTTGCTAAATGAATACAAATTCACTGCAGACTGCCTGTGACTTTTTATACTTTTATTGTCAAGTAGATTCCAGTTTTCAGATTAAAACAATGTACTGAGCAAGCAACTTCAAGGCTTGGGAAAAACTGTAGAAGGGAAGTTTTGCAATATAAAATCATTTGAAAGAAAGTGTAGAATTTTTAAAGAGATTTTGTAAGTGTGTAGCTGAATTTTTTTACAAATCTTAAGATACATCAAGAAATTTCTACCAAATTCGCACACAATCCTTCAAGACATAAAAAATCTACAAGGGATTTCGAGCATTGTAGCAGATGCAAAAGAGAATTTTAAGGAAAGATTTCTACAGCTCTGTCTGATGAAAAGAGCCATGTCTTTTCTTACTTCTCCAGGTAAACCTAAGTGTGAAAAACTTGATCTTCCATGCTTACAAAGGTTAGTTCTTGAAAATCTGCAACTGGAGCTATTGGAATTTCATGAAAGCTCTTTGTGGAAAAGAAAATTCTCTGATCTGCGTGCAACATTTGAGAAGCGGGATTGTACAGAGATCAGACAGGACATAACAATAGATAGTTATGAAAACAAAATCCTTAAAGATTGGGATTCTCTGCAAAATAAGTTTGTATCAATGACAACACTTGGCTGTGCTATTTTTACTTTGTTTGGATCATGTTTTATGCGTGTGAAGAACTGTTTTCAGCTTTGACTTATATCAAATTATTTAAATGTGACACAAGAACCAGACTGACAGATAACAAGAGTGCTGCGTGTGTTGCTCTCACATTAATAAAATATGAGCCAAGATTTGGTGAATTATTTGTGTCTTCATAACAGCAAAAAATTCCATTAATTTAGTAAAAATCAATCTAGTTCACGTCATAAAAAGTTTTTTTAATGCGGTAAAACTGTAAAAATTTGTTCACTTTAAGTTTAAGTCTTAAGACAAATGTGTGTTGTTTAGCTAACCCAAAACCTCATATTCGTGCTTAACTGGAGTGTTGGCACTTTGGTAAAAATCAGTGGGTTTTGGTTGAATCTTGAGCATGTGGCCCCAAAAAGGCTCGCCATCACTGTCCTGTGAGATAGTGTTAGAAATTAAATTTCTTCTCTATTGTGTTATTGATTAACACAGTCCACAAAATTACATGTTTTGTGTTTCCCAACTTGTACAGTTTTATATAAGGCCATCATAACTGACCAGCAAAAAAAGACTTATCTGACTCACCTACAATGTGGACACTGGGATCTCTGTTCTGTCAGCCACCGCTGTAAAGTGAACAAGAACAATCCAGACATTAAATGTTTAAAATGTACAACTGAAAGATATTATTTACACTTTATTTTTTTACTAAATACATGTATTATTTTTTTGGTAAATGAGAAAAAAAAAGATAATAAAGTATACAAAGAGCTCACCCTTATGCAAGGGAAACAACACAATTTTGAACAGTGCGGGCAAAGGCGTGCATCCCGCAATTTTTCCATACAGATGAAACATCGAAATACTTCAGCGAGGCTCTGAAATAATAACATTGGAAGTTATTGTTTTAATAGTCCACATCAATAGTCATTAAATAAATTTCATTGTATCTTAGACATTATCCATTGGATTAGGAAATTAGGAAATACTTTTAAAGCTGTGTTGCAATTACAATTATTTCTACAATTACGAACAAGTTCTGGGGAATGTTCTTCTTAAGCTGTGCGGATGCGCAGATATCTCACAGAGCCTTCGCAATAATTTAGAATTACAGCACAGCAAATGTTGTAAAATATTGCATAAAAAATGGACGATGGGGAAATTTGCACACTAATTTTGTTACTTTGCACATGGACCAACAAACCTTACGAACATTGGTTCTAAGGTTATGTTCTTAAACACTTTCAGTAGCAGGGTTTGGAAATTAAGACAAATTAGCTACCCCATGGGGTTAAAATTAACAATATGGTGGTAATAGGGCCCAAAACACATTCAGTTCTATTTAAACCTATAGTATCTAACTAATGAAGTCACAGAAGTTTGGTAACAGCTGTTCTTAGTAACTATTACAAAGTCCATCACCTGGGCTATTACAATCTCATTGTTGCTTTGAATTTTTTCTCTAACCATGTCCAGGTTTGATAAAAGGATCTCCTCAATAGATATGGCAGACACCTCTGTTGTGCCTAGAAATTTCTCATAATCGTAATAATCCTTTGGTCGCTTGCTGAGGTGCCAATGCTTGGTGACTAAACTCTTTGGTTCTGTGGAGCTGTCCTGAGGACCACACTTGGAAACTTTACTGCTGGCTTCTCTACGATATTTCGATGCTGAGGTACTTTGTGGGGGTGCTGAAAGTTGGCAAGTTGCTCGGATCTCATGGCTCCGTCTCAAGATGACCGACGGTTGGATTGTGTGTGAAACCTGATCATGTGACATGAGGTCAGAGCACAGAGGTGTCAAGTGGTTACCGCGATGACTGCCCTTGGCTACAACCACAGCTGCGGCCATGGCGTAATTTAGTTTGGCCATTTCAGAGGATGCCAAATCAGGATGATAATTGGACCTCTGATGGGGCCGTTTGGTGTCTTTGAATGAGAGAGAACATCTTGATACATTCAATGGCGTGGTTTGCAGTTGTGAACAAGGGATAAGTGTTCTGGGCTCAGCTTGCCCAAGAGACGGCCTTGATTCTATCTTGGTATGAGGTACAAGGTCAAAGGAGACTTTAAGTTTACTGTGTGAGATTGGTGTTGGTGACTCTTTACCAGTCAGGCATGAATGTGGTGACAGGAGACCTATGGCTTCCTTGCCATTGGATTTCAGTTTGCCTGTAGACCCTGTGGGACTAGTGCTGGCCCCCTGCTTGCCAATCATGGATGTTACTGGACTATCCTTGACTGCTGTGGATAACACTGGACTCTCCTTTGTCTTGCCATTGCTTGATACATCTGCCCCAGCAGCTGACCTTTCACCAATCACCTCAGGTGAACTCTGTGGGGTGCTTGATTTCTTGTTTGCCATGTCCTTGCCAGGTAAAGACATCCCAGCTGCCCCTGACTCAGTCTGACGTTTCCTGTGTCCGTTAGCTGCAGCAGCCTGACCTTCATCCCGAAAGTTCTCTGAACTGCCAGCACTGCTTAAAAATCCAGAGTCATTGGATCCCTCATGGCCAATCTCAACACCATTCCTGTCCACAAACAAAGATCCCACTCCCAGTGTCCTGGGACTGGTCTCACAAGCGTTCGGGCTGGTTTCAGACCGAGATCGATGGATGCCATAAGCCATGTTGAACACCATGTCAGATGCGGAACGCCTCATTCCGGAGTTGGTCAAGCCTCCTGATGGACAAACACTTGTCATGTCCACCATGTGACCCATTAACGAAAGCCTGGACCTCTCGTCAAGACTGTTCACTGATAATGGTCGCTTCTTTTTACTTTTTTGTCTCATAGTTCTACGGTACATGGACATTGTAGAATAGTGAAATCACCTCGCGGGACCAGATTGTAGTTACATAAAATGGATAGGGGATCAATATTACAGAAGTATATGTAGGAACGGTAACAATGTATGTCACATATCTCACTAAAAACACATGTCTCTAGGTAGCACAAACAACGTATGTGTCCCAAAATGGCACTAACAACAAATTGGTCTCTCTGTAGCCATCATAGGTATAGATGACCATCAATGAGATCAGTAGAATCACACAAGACATCAACTGTCTTCATCCCTCGGCTCAGCCTGTGATCTTTAAGACATTGGGTTCGAATCAATTCTCGGTGTAGACGGAGACATAGATCAGTTAGTTTCCTGGACGGTGTAAGTTTTGTTACTTATAATTATAACACTGGAACCGAAACTTGGAGTTCGAAGGTCAGGAAGCAAAATAAATTTCTTATTGTGGCCTCAGTCAGACATGTCTATTTGGAATGAATCTCTTAAAAACTGTGGCGCCACATAAACTCATCTGAAATAATCCAGTTACTAACTATGGCAGTCAAACAGGGGTGTGAGTTCTTCTGAACTACGACTGGCGGCGCTGTTTATCTGTTACAGGCTCAGTCTATTAGCATAGCGCCTAAGCAAAGCTTCTTGTTTTTCATTCATTGTTTGTTGTTTTTATTCCCCCCCCCCCGGAGACCTACTCATCAAATAAGCGCGTCATTTCCAGTAGAACAACGCGCTTTAACAAATTCTATCGTCCAACAAATGCACTGGCCACAACAAATAGATTGCTCAACACTGGTAAATCCCAGGAAAGTAATCCCATTCCGCACAGAAATGATTAAGATCGTCATCGAATGTGAGCAGCGAGTCGTTCTCTTACTTAGGGTATCAACTGGAAACAAGACAGCTTTATATATACGGCGGCTGGTTAGACGGCGGGTAGGGGAGGGAGGGGATGTACGATCGGTGACCAGAAGGGGGGGGGGAACTAGTAAGTGGTGGTGGTCAAGCGGCGGAGAGGGGGAGAAGTGGGGGGCGTCCAGATGGTTGATTTGAGGATAGAGTTGGGAGTCGGCGCCTCGGGAGGTGAGTGATGACACTCAATAGACGGTTCTGGGACAATCTGAACCGTTCATCTTGATAGCTTTCATTAAACTCAGATGGACTTTCAATAACTATCACACACGTTTGGTGGCTTATGAACGTACAACTTCCGAAAATTCGATCGTTGTTTTATTTTTTATTTTTTAAATTATTATTATTGGTGAAAGTCTTTAATTTTGGAAACGCTGAAGTGAACTATTAACTAGATGGGGCGCAGGCTCGCGTCATTTTCATAGGAAAGGCTCACAACAATATCTCAGACGCGCAGATCTCAAGCAAGATCATTTCAGATGGGACAATAATTCTCAAACGATATCATTTCAGATGGGAAAATAGTTCTCAAACGATATCATTTCAGATGGGACAATAGTTCTCAAACAATATTATTCAGATGGGACATTAGTTCTCAAACGATATCATTTCAGATGGGACAATAGTTCTCAAACGATATCATTTCGGATGGGACAATAGTTCTCAAACGATATCATTTCAGATGGGACAATAGTTCTCAAACAATATTATTCAGATGGGACAATAGTTCTCAAACGATATCATTTCAGATGGGACAATAGTTCTCAAACGATATTATTCAGATGGGACAATAGTTCTCAAACAATATTATTCAGATGGGACAATAGTTCTCAAACGATATCATTCAGATGGGACAATAGTCTGGCGTGTCATATCTAGTGCCATTACATGTACCTTGTTTTCTATTGACACGCCAGGCAGCTAATGTAAGGGAGACGGCTTTCAATCATTTAACGACACTATTTAGTCACCGTCTTTTCCCAGACAGCAACTTAAAACAAACAGCACACTATTTTTTGCTGAAAGAACATGAGCATGGCGGTTGTAGTTCTGAAATCTATCTTGAGCGGAAGGCGAGAGTAATAGCTTCAGACATGAGGGGGCATTAGAGTGGCTCAAATATCGATTGTTGATGGGTGAGTGCAGGGATTTGGGCGTACACGGAGGGAGAGGGTGTGTCAGATGGATGAATAGTGCACAAGACGTTGCCAAAATCTTGGCCGAGATGTGGCGATACAAACGAGTGCAAGCTTCGTGTTGACTTCATTTAACTAAGTCACGCACTCTTGAAATATATTGATACCTTTCATGTCCATTAAAACCTATTGGTCGGTAAAATAATATACGGGGGATATGTTAAAAGTTTGGAAAAAAAATTTCTCGATATTAAATCAATAATATCAAGAAAGCCAGGCTGAACTCAATAAATGTTGAAACAAGATAGACTGCCTGAACTCAATAGATGTTCAAACAAGATAGCCAGTCTGTGTTCATTAGATGCTGAAACAATATAGACTGCCTGAACTCAATAGATGTTCAAACAAGATAGCCAGTCTGTGCTCATTAGATGCTGAAACAATATAGACTGCCTGAACTCTATAGTTGCTGAAATAAAATAGACTGACTGAGCTCAATAGATGCTGAAACAAGATAATCAGTCTGAGCTCAATAGATGCTGATACAAGATAGACTGAATGAGCTAAATAGATGTTCAAACAAGATATACTGATTTCAAATGATGCTGTAATAAGACAGACTGGCTGAGTTCAATAGACGCTGAAACAGTATAGAAAGGCTGAGCTCAAAAGATGTTGAAACAAGACAGACATTCCCATCTTATTTGACGTTAAAACGAGATAACTACAATTAGCTAACGAATACCAACTAAGTTCTAAAGACACTGAAATGACTGAAAGCCAGACTGAACTGAGCCAATGTTGGTACAAGATTGTCCAGTAGAGAAAAGAAATTGCGGGCACCAGACTCCTTGACTTAATATCTAGGTATCCGAGCGTATTGGTGAGTGCCGCATCTACGAAAGTCTCTATTACTATTAGCCAGTGGGCCCAAGGAACAAGGTAGACAAGGACAAATGCCATCGATGAGGGCTCAATGAATATTAACCATCATGACGAGATGGGGAAGGGGGAAGCACACCCCTAACATTTATACGGTATTACCTCATGAATATTCCAATCCCCATCCATCCCTACTCCTCGATAAACTTTCATTTAGCTGAGTGCTTTGGGCGACACTTGGGTGTTGTTTTACACTGTAGGGCCTCTCAGAGATATTAGCGGGCGTCATGACGTGAGGTGGTCAGTGGTTCTATGACTGGTGGGGGGGGTGGGCCTCTCAGAGATATTAGCGGGCGTCATGACGTGAGGTGGTCAGTGGTTCTATGACTGGT
>MUZC01000109.1:316713-340883 GCA_002072015.1 Radix auricularia
AAGGCCTCTCAGTGATATTAGCAGGCGTCATGACGTGAGGTGGTCAGCACACATACACAAATGCATGATGGTTAGAATAAAATGTTCATTCAGGGTAAATGACTGGAATAGATTCTACGATCCTTATAAATGTGGGAGGGGGTCTTGTATTTGCAACTTGTCAACAGTGCACTGACCTTGGAATAACATAAGGTAAGGCGTGACCACTGGGAGATGGCATACGTCATTACGCGCGTGCTAAGTGATACCGGGTTGTCATTGGCTAGTCCCAGGGAGATCTCCCGAGACTTGGCTAATGACTATATCCACATCACTGACAATAGTTCACTCAGGAAACTAACTCCAGCATGGTCGCGGGGAACGGGCATTATAAGTGTCAGGATATGTCAACTTTTGGATGCCATTGGATTTATCACTATTAGATATGGATGGACGTATCAGAAATCAGGTCTTGCAAGTGGCTGGGTGTGTCTACTATTGGGTATGGTTGGGTGTGTCTGTTATTGGATACAGCTGGGTGTGTCTACTATTAGGTACAGCTGGATGTGTCTACTATTAGGTACAGCTGGGTGTGTCTACTATTAGGTACAGCTGGATGTGTCTACTATTAGGTACAGCTGGGTGTGTCTTCTATTGGGTACGGCTGGGTGTGTCTTCTATTGGGTACGGCTGGGTGTGTCTTCTATTGGGTACGGCTGGGTGTGTTCACTATTGGGTACAGCTGGGTGTGTCCACTATTGGGTACGGCTGGGTGTGTCCACTATTGGGTATGGCTGGGTGTGTCCACTATTGGGTACGGCTGGGTGTGTCTACTTTTGGGTACGGCTGGGTGTCTTATTGTGCATGGCTGGGTGTGTCTACTTTTGGGTACAGCTGGGTGTGTCTACTATTGTGTATGGCTGGGTGTGTCTACCGAGGTGTGGCTGGGTGTGTCTACTATTAGGCACAGCTGAGTGTGTCTACTATTAGGCACAGCTGAGTGTGTCTGCTATTAGGCACAGCTGGGTGTGTCTACTATTGTGTATGGCTGGGTGTGTCTACTATTAGGCACAGCTGGGTGTGTCCACTATTGTGTATGGCTGGGTGTGTCTACTATTAGGCACAGCTGGTTGTGTCTACTATTGTGTATGGCTGGGTGTGTCTACTATTAGGCACAGCTGGGTGTGTCTACTATTGTGTATGGCTGGGTGTGTCTACCATTAGGCACAGCTGGGTGTGTCTACTATTGTGTATGGCTGGGTGTGTCTATTGGGTACAGCTGGGTGTGTCTACTATTAGGCACAGCTGGGTGTGTCTACTATTGTGTATGGATGGGTGTGTCTACTATTGTGTATGGATGGGTGTGTCTGCTATTAGGTACAGCTGGGTGTGTCTACTATTGTGTATGGCTGGGTGTGTCTACTATTAGGCACAGCTGGGTGTGTCTACTATTGTGTATGGCTGTGTGTGTCTACTATTGTATATGGCTGGGTGTGTCTACTTTTGTGTATGGCTGGGTGTGTCTACTATTGTATATGGCTGGGTGTGTCTACTATTATATATGGCTGGGTGTGTCTACTTTTGTGTATGGCTGGGTGTGTCTACTATTGTATATGGCTGTGTGTGTCTACTATTGTGTATGGCTGGGTGTGTCTACTTTTGTGTATGGCTGGGTGTGTCTACTATTGTATATGGCTGGGTGTGTCTACTTTTGTGTATGGCTGGGTGTGTCTACTATTAGGCACAGCTGGGAGTGTCTACTATTGTGTATGGCTGTGTGTGTCTACTATTTGGTACAGATGAGTGTCTATAGATGGGTAAAGCTGGATACGCCTGCTTTGCAAATATATATGAACAAATATGTGTGATAGATATGGTAGGGTATTTAAACTTTTATTTTAGTGTTAGGCAATATCATTCTAGCTTTAGGCTGGTCCAAGGTGGTCAGTTGAAACATATATGGGTACGGCTGGGTGTACAAATAAATTCAAAATATTTCATTCATGTAAAAGAACTAACCCAAACTAAAGATGCGAAATACTTAGGAGTCATAATAAATGAGAAACTATCTTGGAATCCCCATGTCAATGAAGTTATTAAAAAATCAAACAAAACCTTAGGCTTTATAAAAAGAAACTTTTACAAATGTAACAAAGATATAAAACTAAAATGCTACCTCACCCTGGTGAGACCTATACTAGAATATGCATCTTCTGTATGGGACCCATCCACCAAAGAAAATATTGATAAGTTAGAACAAATCCAAAAAAGAGCTGCCAGATTCATTACTGGAGAATATTCAAAACTAACAAGAGTAACACCATTAGTTAAATTATTAAAGCTTGAAACACTAGAGGATAGAAGAACCAAGAGTAAATTAGTAATTATACATAAGGCAATTAATTCTAATTTAGAAATACAACACAAAGATTACCTAATACAACCCTCAAATAGACATAAAGATAAAAACACCTTTCTTATTCCATATGCAAGAACAAACACATACAAGTTTTCTTTCTTTCCGTCCGGTATTCGGGCGTGGAATGGGTTGCCTGAAGAAACCAGGAAAGCCACCACTTTATCATCTTTTAAAACTCTAGTAAGAATACAGGACTAAACACAAACCATAGAAATACGTAGGACGCAATAACCTTCTGTACAGAAGGAGCGTCTGTAACATATAAGATAAGGCAGAATTTTCCAACAATTACTAGGCATAATGGCAAAACAATTACCTGGAAGAATGGTTGAATTGGAATTTTGTATTCTCACAAATATAAAATATGTTCAGAAATATGTTAAATTATTCTATCAATAAAATTAAAAAAGATTTTTGTTTTAGGGTAGGTTTAGTTGTCCATTTGCCTCACAAAATGGTTGCAAAACCAAACCATAAATGGTTATATGTATTCTTTGCAAGTACATTGTTTATTTTAAGTGCTTAATTTGCTGTTCATGGCCCTTAAAATATTGCATGTTTTGTTCCCTTGTGACATATACATTTTCTAATATGTGAATCTCATATTTAACATGAGAATATTTTAGTAGCCTTAAGATAGCATTAAATAGTAAAATAAGAATTTATGCTGTCTTTGAATAAGTTTGAAAAAATTAACGTGACAATTTTTTTTTAATCTTCTTTAGACCCCCAAAATGGCCATGTCATTATTAGTATCTAAATGAAAATGGTTGAACTTAATACCTGGATGGATTATGAATTTATTTCCACCATTAAATTAACCAAGTATACAGAAATATATTCAGTATTCGTAGGTTAACAATTTTACTAACAATATATACAGTTCAACAGGGTCAAGGCATCGGACTTTTGTTGTGATTCTTCACCTTTTCCTGCAATGAGCTTTATTTATTTTTTAACTTTAATAGCCCTTTTTACTTTTTAAAAGAACTGAATTTTTTTTTCTTTAAGTCCAATTAACTACTATAATATAACAAATATATTTTGTCAAGCATTTATTGAGCACGCAAACTCAAATTGAATTTTTCAATCACCTGGAGCCAGCGATTTTATTTTTAAAATACATTTTAAGTCTCATAATTTAGCAAGAAGGGAAATGACAGGATTTGAGTTAATTTGTTGTAGAAATTCTCTACCTAAGGAAGAGTTTTTAGGGGAGACAATCTGAATATGTTTTAATTGGAAAAATATTACGTTCATTATTTCCCCTTCTGGCAGATTTAGAAGAATATTTAAACTTGTTTGTAATTTACCGCCTCAAAAAACGTAACATATACATAAAATACACGGCATCATACATGGAAACTTTCTTGTTAAAAATAAACTTTAAAATATGTAAACTTAATTTATTTCTTTGTCTTCTCATTTTGTTAAGAAAATCATCTCCCTTAATAATGAATTCTTTCATCTTTTTGTTAATAGAAATGTTGTATTTTAAGATATATTTATTTGTTGCAATTTTATTTTCTCAAATTTATTAGTATAATTTTGTTTTAAAACATAATGATTAGGAATACAATTTAAATGTATTTAGACGTAAGAATTTTCATTTTTTTCTTTCTTTCTTTTTTTTTTTGCTGGTTGAAGTAATTCAGATTTCCGTATTTTAATTACTTTAATTAAGTAATTTATTGAAACCTAAATAAATCTAATGAGTTTTAGTTGAACATAATCTAACAGTCATAGTTTCCAGCTTGTTAGTGCACAGTACTGAAGAGGTTAATGTTATTTTGGAAGTGCCTATGTTTTCTAAAAATATATAAAAAGAATTTTATTCTTAATATTGAATTGCTGTTTCTGGTTTGGAATAGCACTGCAGCTAAGTTTTCATTTTTTTTATTATTAGTAAAGATGTGACGAAGTTCGAATTCGAATCCGACGACATTCGAACTTCGGCGTTTTTTTTAGCAAATTCGAATCCGACGGGTTGGATTCGAATTTGAAAAATTACCGTTTTCAGATGAAACACGGCCGTAGAAATCGTAACTATATTTAAAAACCCAGAGACTTTCGAAAACCCGAAATAAAGAAAACAGATAAAACTAAACTCCTAGACCCTTACTCAGCTGTCCATAGATTAGACGTCGTATTTAATCATGAACTTATTTTAGATACACCCCTCTCACGAAATTGTTTTCAGACTACTGCCAGACAATGCAGAGAAACTGGTGTTCTTGAAGTTTAATCTGCCATTAATTAATTTCAAGTACTGAGGCTTCATGTGAATGTGACAATAAACAGTGTCTTTAATTTTGTTGAATGCTCTCATAACTCTCCAATTTTAAGAACTTAGTTTTTAATTTCGCTAAATGTTGTTTTTCAAATTGTTACTTGATTTTAAGCGTTTTTTAAAATTTAGGTTCAAATTACTTTGGTGGAATTAAATTCATTCATTTTGTTTATCTTTTTAAACTGCAATATGCATTTTTTTTTAATTACTTATTTTTGTGATTAAAAATCCTTCTTGTTATGGGGGGCACGGGACTGACACCTTGGAATACTCCCTTTTTTTAGACAAGATTTGACCAAATCCGCATCCGCATTCGAATCCGACGGATTTATATTTGCCAAATCTGACGGATGCGGATTTTCATCAGCTCCGTCACATCCCTAATTATTAGTTTTTAATTTTTTGTTTCTTCATTGAGAAAGGCTTTTTGCCAAAATGCTGGTTTTTCTGTGACTATGTCTGTGTCAGGTCTTTACTACACAGATCCAATTTATTTTTCAATACATATTCTTTTGAAATGAAGGAATAATTGATTTATTAAATATCACAGTAAGGAGCAATGGCTGATCCGAAAAATCTCGACCGTGACATCACAACGCTACCGGTTGCTGGAAACGAGAGTTCTATAAATTCTAAAAGGATTTTCAAAAATGGAAGATTTTAGGGTTTGGGTTAGGTATAGCTTTAGAATTTTTGGGAAAATGAAGGTTTTGGTTAGACTTAGAAATAGTTATAGAATTTTAATTTTAGCTTTTTAAAGGACGTGCCAAAACAACAATGATGGCCACCGGTAATGACCTCATTGGGCCACGGTCGATAAAGTATCATTTTACCGGAGCAATGTGGCCAAGTAGCATGTGCTCAAGTCATGTCCCTGATTCCACCCAGCTCTGAGTCCGAATGGTACCTAACACTACTTAGGAAATTAAAAGCAGCTGGGAATAGGTGGTCCCTCATAGCTGTGCCTTTGAACGCTGTGCCAGTTGCAAAAATGTTCTTATCAGACTAGGACGCAACAATCTTCTGTAAAGGAGGAGCATCTGTATAACTTTTACTTTTACCTTTGACTTTGATCAGACAAAATTAAAACAGTACACTTTTTTCACTCTATTTTATAAAGTTAATTAAAGGAGTCTGAGTCATGTAGTCATGCAGCTTGCCTCAGATTACACATTTAGACTTAGTTGTATTATTGTACCACCAGTTATGTATGAGACATGAGATTGAGTGCCTGCAAGTGTAAGTCTGTTACTTTTAGTTTTACCATTTTCATATGTCACTTTTGATTTTTGACAGATTTTTCCACTAACACTAACACTAAGTTTTGTTGATTTGTGGTGGTTAAAATAAACTTGTGTGCAAATTAAATTATTTAATTTAATAAATAAAATAAGAGATATAATTTTTTTATAATAATTTATAAATTATTATAATTATAATATAATATAATAAAAAAATATCTCTTAATACTTATTACTTATTAAATAATTTAATTTCCTTTTTTTTCTTACTTACCTCAACTGTGTTTTCATCACGCCTGTTATCAGAAATATTTGAACTTGACGCCATGATATTTAGCACTTTTTATGGCTTATAATTTAACAAATCATTATAAATGGAATAAAGTACGGTCAACCACAGACTTCTCTAACAAAATTCCTTTTCCTACGAAATGTGAGTTGTACTCAGTAACAAGTTGGTTGACATTATCCCCCTTGCGCCATTACAGTAAACAGGAAGTTGCTATGGGAAAGTCTATAAATTTTCATTTTAAATTCGTCTTTTCAATTCATGATCATATAGTTTCACAAATTTGAATTTATGTTTGTAACGAATTGTTAAATCATTGATGCGCAGTTAAAATATTTGTCTTTTATTTATTTAAATGTATCTTAGAATATTAAATCATATAGCTAAAAAAAAAATTTAAATGAAACATTGATTTTATGCTATAACCCCCCAAAATTAAGTAATGAGAAGTTCCACTTTAGTGTTGGTGCAAGAACTAGAATGAAGAAGATGAGGTTTTGAGTAATGCAGTGTTTCGGACCTTCATCAATAGTGCCAGGAATTATTTATCGATTAATTTCTAAATTAGGGGCCAAAAGAAAAAGAGGTAAGTAAAATAGTTGAATTAACTGATTAGTAGACCATCATCACTAAGTAAACAGGATTACTAAAACTAAACTACTCAATACTGACAAGACTAAGACTCGACTAAGACTACTAAGAGAGTACTGCCAGTCTGCCACTCAGCCCACTGCTCTTTCTGGTGCCAGAGACTCAGATATTATTGTGGACCTGATACTTAACTTGATTCCTTTATTGAATGATACTAAGTACTGACACAGAATGGCATTACTAATTGCTAAAATTACTTCATTTATTACTGATTACTTTTACTGTTCATATTCCATTAAAGTACAGTCAGTAGTTATTCTCTCCATTTAGGTACTTTGACAGAAAATTTAAATGTAGTCCAATATGATTAACTAATATATCATTTTAAAGGGCTTGCTAAGACCTTTTCAAAAACACTTGTTTTGTCTTTCTATCTTTTGTAGAAGTGGAGTTATGATTTTTTTTGTCGATTTTTTTTGCCCCTTATATAACCTATATAATTTGTTTAAAAACTTGTGACCAAATTTCAAAATTCTGTACTCTTTCCCTCACAACTTCTTTAATTTTAGAGACATGGTTATCAAATTTTCAGGAGACATTCACAATCCAATATACTAAACAATGAATAAGAATTGTTTTAAGTAGATCATAATTTTGAATTTTTAATAAATATATATTTGAGGGCATGTTGAAAAAAATCATATTGAAAATTATAACAAAAATACAAATCACTTCAAACATCTCCATTTGCCATTTTTATTTTAATTGAATGCATGGTGCAATTAAATTAATAACTATATTTAAATGATTGAAGGGTAAGTATTTGAATTTTAAAATAAAATTTAATGCAAATTATTAAAAATTATTTGTTAAAATACACTGCACCGACATGGTCTGATCACTAAAATATTAAAATTAAATTGAACAAGCATTTTCTAGATTTTGATGTCAGTATCTCATTAAAATATAATAAGAACATTTTCCCTGACATTTTTCTGAGTAAATAAGTATTCTAATTTCTCAACATATAATTCATAAGCATTGTCTTCGTCATCTATTTGAAGTATTGTCAGTTGAAGTTGAAAATATTCCGAGTTCTGCAGTTGATTTTGAATATTATTATCTCTAATAATTAAAACTATAATTTACTTTGTTATATAATTTAATTTTATTCATTGAGATTTATTTTCTGTTGATTTATTTATAAAAAATATTGTTTGCTAATTGACTATGTCAATATGAACATGACATCTTTGTAAAAAAAGATGATGGCATGGTTATCAGGTAAGTGAGACTTTACTTTAAATAGAATTGTTTATAATAAACCAATGAATATGAAATAAAAGGATTTACAACACATTTATTTTATTGTTATTTATTATTAATTATAAGGTGAGTATCAATTTGTAATTAGTAATACTATTGCTACTAGTACTAGTGTTAGTAGTATTAGTTGACTATTACTATTACATAAGTATTACTATTACTAATAATACTAATACTAATACTATCAGACAAATATTTACATTGATTGATAGTTTGATAGTTATTACTAAATTACCAGGACATAGCCAATTAAAATTTAAGAAAAATGTAATTATGATTATGAAAAATATTATAGAATTTCCTTTAATTAATTTAGATTTGTCCAAAAATTAAATAGAATATGATTAAGTTAATAAGAGTAGCAATACTCCATTCTGAATTCTGCCATTCTCTCTCACTTCCTTTACTTTGAATTTGAAAATCGCTCTGCATCACAAAAATCAAATGTGTTGTTAACATTTAAAATTTATGAAGTGAATGTGTGTTATCAATTCAAGTTAAATGTTAATTTTGTTAAAATTTAAATTTAATTTACAAGATAACACAAGGCCTACTCCTATACATTCACTAAGCCAGGTATTAGCAGGACTAACTAAGAATAAGAGATTCAGATAGTCTATTTACTGTTATGGTGGTTGAGTGGCATCCTTGCTCGGCTGGTATACTGATGGTCATATTCAAATCTCCATGAAGGCAGGGATTTTTCCCCGGGGCTAATGGTGTTTCTAAGTCAACCCAGCTCCGAATGGGTTCCTAACACTAGTTAAGGAAACAAAGGCAGCTGGGATTAGAGTTAGAATGAAACACTCTAACTCTAAGCAATTACCTGTGCGTCACTTGCCAACAGACCGGCATGGTCTCTTAACGCAATAATCTTCTGTATAGAAGGAGCATCTGTATAGATAAGAAATAGTTATGATAAGTTACTCTGCAACATTGTAGCCTGGCCAGTGTCAGTTCGATAGTACTATTAACTATTGTTTACAGTTTTGTTTATGAACTTTATGTCATTCAGTATTCAGTTTCATTGACAATGTGATGATAGATTATAAATTGTAATTATGTGTCCATGACTCATGTCTATTAAGGTGGCTTATAGGATCATTATACTCTGTACAGTAAATGGCTATGCATCTTTTTCCCCTGTAGGCAGTTTGCACTTAAACTGGCACCATCTTGTGGAACACCTGTTTTGGAGCTCTTGTCTATAGTTAGTAACTTGGTATATGCATGGGCAGATTAAGACTGCACGAAGTCCCTGGCTGCAATCCCACCTGGGACCCGGTCCAGCCACCTTTAATATACAAAATTATAAGTTTGGGGCCCTTAAATCATTGGGGGCTCCCGGCTTTAGCCCAACCAGCACCACCCTAAATCTGCCATAGAGTACATGGTACAGTTTTTATTTTATACATTTTTTTCTGTTTAGTTTAGGCTGTAGTATAGGTGTAGGTGGATTTTTTTGTCAGTAAAATAAGTTAAAGGAAAAGATTTGTTTGAAGAGGCAGGGTATTATTTTATCTTTTAATGATATAAATTATTGATGTTCTAAAAACAAATAGGGGCTCAAAACTTAAAATTGTCTTTGGCCCAAATATTTTGACTTGGTCATGTAATAATGGGAGGGGGAGCAGACTTTAAACTAATCAGGGAACAGTGCTGTTGTTTATCAAACTACTCAATTTGAAACCCATACCCTTTGATAAAAATGTTTAAAGATAAAGTACTACAGTAACACAGTAAAGCAGTGTTTGAGTTTTTTTTTTAAATTGTTTTTTTAATGTATTTTGAGCCAACTCCCATCTGTTTTGTTTTCTAGGGAGCGTTGTTCACCTTTGGTCTCTCTCCCTCCCATTAATCTCATCAGCAAAAAAGTGACTTACCAATGTATTTTAATAAGCTGTGAAGATTAGACATAGCTCAAACCATTGTCATTTGGACTGAAGACAACCACAGGCTAAATGTAGGTTACAGCCAGTGTTTTTTTAAAATACATAGAGGTGAGTTAGCAGGTTTGTGTTTTCTATTTTTAGGATTTACATTATTAAAGCACTATTATTGGTTGCTTGTTTTGTATATTTTGTTTGTTCTTGCTTTTTCATTAGCAAAAATAAGTCAGCACATTGTCTCATTACTTCAATGCCTATAAATTGTTTTCTATTTGATATTAATAAAATCAAAGCACAAAGTGTTTAAATAAATTTATTAAACATCTTATTTACTTGAAGTCTTTAATCATGATTTTGTTTACATTTTTTTTTAATGTATGTAGTATGTAAACTTGTTAACCTTATTTTTTTGTTGTGTTGTTTTGTTTTGTTTGTTTGTTGGTTTTTTTTTTTGTTTTTTTTTTGTGTGGAAAAATCCCAAATGACTAAATATTCCATTTCAGGTCGGTCAGTAAAGTGGCGCTACTTAATCGCAGTATAAAAATAATGTAAATTCTGGATTTATCCCCCTTGGCAATTTTGTGCATCGTTTTTTGTGGGGTTTTTTTTAAAAATTGTTTTATAATTAAAATATTTGTACTTTTTTAAACAAATTGCGAAAGCCTTTGTTGCCTTTAAGAACAAAAATACTTAATTTTTCAAAGCTTTGTAACTGCATGAGCATTAAGATATCAATATTTTGACATACTTCAGTTATTTGCATTGTCTGAGATACAAGTACAAGGAAATACTCTGCCATTCTTTGATTTAACTGTCTGAACAACACTAACATGACCAGTGTCCGAGTCTGTGGACGTAGTTTTTTAGCTGGCTATTGTACAAATCAATCTATATTAGAGATGAGAAGCCACTGGCTCGCCACTACGACACTAACATTAACAATAAATCACATTGGCCACCAGTACATGATACGCCACACCCACCCCAGGACATCCTATAATTATGTTGGCCACCAGTACATGATACGCCACACCCACCCCAGGACATCCTATACTTATGTTGGACACCAGTATATGATACGCCACACCCACCCCAGGACATCCTATACTTATGTTGGCCACCAGTACATGATACGCTAAAACCACCCTGGACATCCTATACTTATGTTGGCCTTCAGTACATTATACGCCACACCCACCCCAGGACATCCTATACTTATGTTGGCCACCAGTACATGATACGCCACACCCACCCCAGGACATCCTATACTTATGTTGGCCTTCAGTACATGATACGCCACACCCACCCCAGGACATCCTATACTTTTGTTGGACACCAGTACTCAAATATCTTCATAATGCCTAATCTGGATTGAAATCAATTTTCCCTCTAGAGGTCATTGGTCCGTGTGCAAATTAGAAAAACTCGTGTGCAAAGTTGCACTGCATCTATATTTTCTGAAAATTTGCTGCGCGCTGTAATTCAAAAGTGCTGCGTTTGGTCGGTCCGACCTGCGCTGCCGCGCAGCTGAACGGAACATAGATTGAAATAATATTATTATTTTAATCAATGAGCTAACAGTTTACTTCTTGCTTTACGAGGTATATCCATTGTTTATTCATTACTAAGTAAAACAAATGCAGTAATGATTAAAAATCATTATGTATATTTTTCTTAAATTTAAATGCCGCAAGTCCATTTAACCAAGCATTTATTAGTTTTGATAACTGTACGTGTGCTGCCAGGTCGTCAACTAAAAAACAGACTACACACGTGCTCAACTTTTACCATCTTGGATCTCCTATAAAATGCAGTTTCTATTTTTGTCAGTGACCTTCCTGGAATTCAGCTCCCACTGTTCACGCCTGCGGTAGGGTTTTCCGACCCGTGATGTCAGTTATCAGTGAATACATACAGTTTGTTGAAACTTGAAGTCAGTGTCAGTAATCAGTGAATACATAAATAAATACATACAGTTTGCTGAAACTTGAAGTCAGTAATCAGTGAATACATACAGTTTGCTGAAACTTGAAGTCAGTAATCTGTGAATACATTCTGCTGACACGTGAACCATTACGACATATATTTAGTTTTATTTAAGCGAAAGGTTGTTCTTTTTTGTTGATTTTTTTACTATACGTTTGTCAAAATTAATAACTTTTGTTTTAAATGTACGGTTTTTAAGATAAGTAAGAAATTGAGTATCCTGATTCAGGAAACCAACACCCCAATTTTGCTGTTTCAGCCATGAAAATTAGTTTTCGTTGAAACAGCATATTCTTGTTTTCACATTTAAATCCACAATCTGATTAGTACCAATTTTCACTTATAGTTGCGCGGCTGCACAGCAGTTAAGAATTACCACGCAGCAAATTTTAATAATTATATTATAAATTACTGTTAATAATATAATATTAGTGTAGTCTAAAGTTTATCCCCCGAAAAGTAGAAGCTTTGTAACTTTGCACTCGCCTTTCTTAGTTAGTACACGGACTAACGAACTTAAACGGCAGTGGCGTAGCGTGGGCATGTGCCGCCCGGGGCAGAACCAAAATTTGTCGCCCCCCCCCCTTTCTCGAAAAATATGTTATCGCTGTAAAGTAAAGATAGTTTAGTTTAATTAGAAAGTAATAATGACACTATAAATGTCTATGTTCGAAATCAAAAGAGAAGGTTTATTTCTTAAATTAAATTGAAATTGTCTGTTTTTCCTGATGAGACAATCTTTCATGTATCAATGTTTTCAGCCTTGCCATGCTGAATAGGCGAGATTGAAATAGCAATTGATTGGACAATTTTGGCGTAATCGTTATTAATCGCAATTAATTTTTCATTAACTTAATTTTAGAGGGCTATTTTAAAACCTTGTTTTACTGAAGACAATTGTAAGAAATTTTTTAATTAATTATATCATTTTAGGCAAGATAACTTCTTATAAAATTTAAATAATTTCAACTGGTCTTGAATTCATTAATTTTTTTTTTACCCGTGGGGTTAAATAGTCTTTGCTTGACGATGTCATTTGAATACTCTAATATGAAGGCAACATTTCAAAGTCCAACAGATTGGCTGGTGTACGAAAATTGTAACTGTTTTCTAAATTCTACATACCTCCCAAAATCTCACATGAATTTCAATAGTACTCTCACCTTATGAATAATAGAAATAGAACTTTCTTCTCAACTGTTTTTCTAATTTAATAACATGGATACATATTTATGATCATAAAAAATTTGCTCTTCTCGTAGTAGTAGTAGTAGTAGTAGTAGTAGTAGTAGTAGTAGTACTTTAAGTTGAAGATTCGATTAAAAGGATGAGGTCTTCACATAAAATTGTATAAAAGAATGTCAAAGAATCCTTTAAGTTTTCCATTAATTTCTCTGTTAGCATCTTCTGCTTAGCATTTTTCTTGCACTATACTTTTTTTTTTTTAATTCGGGTATTTTGATAAAGTTTCGAAAAAAAAGTACACTTGTGACTAACAACGTTCTTGCGTCTGTTGGTCTGACGAGCTTTATTTCTGCCTCTGTCAGTTTTTTTATAGCTTTCAAAATAGTTTCAAAATGTTTTTATGGCATATCCAGTGCCAGTAGGCTATTAAAGTATTTTGCATCCTAAATTCTGTTTAATGCCTGCTTGTAAAAGTAATTAGATATTCCAAACAGTGTATGGGCATGGATAAGAATGCGTAAAAACGTTCTAGAGTACTAAAATAGATAATTCGTTTCAGTTATAGTATCATGTAAACAAATAAGATTTAATGAACTGTTATAGCAATGCGACAGTGAGATTTTTTTAAATGTTTTTGCGTCTTTCTTAAACGCCTCTATAATTTCGAGCCATGAAGAAGATGTATTAACACAAGTTGGACCTCTGCAGACCATTATTTAGAGATCTATATTTGTTAAAAATCATTTCAGATATGTGGTATGCAGATTCACTTTTACTTCAATGAAATATTTGAAAGATTCTAAAACGTGCACTTTTTAAAAATTTTCAATCGTTATGTATCCCACAACTGGACTTGTTTGGTGATGATGTGAAATATATGAAGAGCTATCAAATACAATGGAACAATATTGGGTATCTTTTTCTTGAAGAAGGGTGATTTTTCGCGATCTGTATCTCGTAAAATTGCTATGAGCTCAATTTGAATTTTAGATGTCACTTTTAAAAAAAAATTTCACCATATGTTCTTGGGGTGCTTTATCGTACTTGGCAAGCAAATGTATTGTTTCGGAATATTGCCTTTATTTGCAACAGTATTGTCCTCGCAAAAACATATTTAATTAAGCAAGGATTAATAATGTCGAAAATTCTAACAAAAACTTCTTGACACTGTGTTTTGTTTTCTTTTACAACTTATTGTTGTTATTATCTTTTATCCGATTTCTGATCCTTTCCAATTAAAAAAAAAAGAAATGTTGAGCAATTGTTCTTGGGTGGCTACGTTTGGTTATATGCGTGCAAAGTTTTAATTTCATTAAATAAGCAATTTTGTTAATCAAAAGACATTAACATTAAAATAATAATGTTTTGGTAGAGTAAACCATGTAAGTATGCCAAATTTCCCCCCCCCCCCCCAGGAGTTTTATTAGTTTAAAATCAAACAAAAATCAGTTGCACATACCAGAACCACATTGTCATATTCGTAAAATAATTCAATAATTTTCACTCAGTAGCATTAGTATCAGAAGAAGTTAGATTAATAAGGGAGTTTGAAGTTTTGACATCAAAAACGTTCACAAATATCATATAGTTTAATTTCTTTGCTTGTATTTTAATTTATTAAACTTTATTTTAATGCTTTTCATTTTTGAAGCTAAGTAACGAGAAATTAGCCGCCCCCTGTTACACACAATATGCCGCACAGGGCTTTCGATTGGCTCATGTTTCATGAACAGTAAGTTTGCTTTTTCAACAGGAGTGACTGTCAAATTTTAAGAATCATTTAAGCTACCACTACTTCAGTGTTACATTATCATAATACTTAAGTACTTTTCATTACAGTAGCATTAGAATCAGAAGAATTTTATATATTTCTTACTTGCTTATTCTTTTATTTCAATAAAAAGCACGACTTTCTTATAGGATTTTTGTCAGAAACTAATTAGCAACCAAGATTTTGCCGCCCCTGGCAAAGTGCCGCCCGGGGCATTTGCCCCCCTTCATTTGCCCCCCTTGTCCCCCTCGCTACGCCACTGTTAAACGGTAACATTAATGACCAGATGCAAAAATCCCAATGACTCTGTTACATACCTTAAATAATTTAATAATTTGTTATTGTGATGTTTGCGATTAATTAATCCTTAATTTCTGATTAAACGATTCTTTTTCACAAGTCGAGCGAGATATCCATACCGTTTTACAGGTATTTTATCTCCAGCCGACGCCGAAGTCATCACTTTTTTTTATCGTCTTAAGTAAGTCCGTCTTGTGTGTGCCGGAGGGCCGCATTAACAGCAGTTTGGGGCCGACTACTAATCCCCAACTACTGAGTTTTGTGCTAAATTACAGGTAAAAAGAGTATATTTTTTGTAGAATACAAGGTCTCCAGGACCGGATGAGTGGGCCTGGCGGGCCGCATCTGGCCCGCGTATTGTAGTTTGGAGAGCCCTGGTCTAGACTAATGTTTACTCTAAGATTCAATAGTACGTGTTCAACGAAAAAAAATAGTGTAGCCTACAGAGTTGCTCAGCATTCATTTTTTTTCTCAATATTTTACAAAATTTACTGCGCGGTAATACTTAACTGCTGCGTGGCGTCGGTCAAATAACTGCGCGGCCGCGCAACCGCGCAGCTTCAAGGGAATATTGCTCGAGACAAGAGTGAAACTGTGAAACAATGGCCGCACGGTACAATGTGTCTTTATTTGCAACTTATTATAATACGTTATTGCAGATTTGTTTTAAAAGAAGAAGAAAATAAACTGTTTTCAACTGCCGTGTCTTGTTTTGTTCGTAAGTAACAATAGTAACAGTAACACTAACAATTATAAAGTAAACAAGTTGAGCTATCAGCTAGCAGTTTACCAAACCACGGCTCTATTGAATATTGCTCTTTTCTCATGGCCTATGTGTAGCTGGGAGGAAAAGAGGCAGATGTTGTGTGGGAGGGGTGCTAAAAGAAAAGGAGGGGGTAACAAAATTAGTTATGATCTTATTTTATTGATAAAATCTGAGCTTCATTGTTTTCGGCAGATAGCCAAATAATCTATTGAGGCCACCACGCCTCTGCGTCAATGGCAGTGTAGTGATTTGAGACGACGCCCAAGACGAACAAAATTGTAACAATATGACATTTATCATTTATTAATATACTCTTCCTAGTTAAGCTCAGCTGATACCGAAACCGGGGAGTAAACATGTTCTATATAGCAACAAAATAATCATATAGTTGCTATGGCGACTGAACGTATAAAATTCATATTATAATCTCACAACCAAATATAATTAGAGATGCTATAACAGCGTATTGAATACAGATATCCCTGCCAAATATAGAGACGATATTACTATTACAAAATAACATTTATAGAATAAAGAACCCAAGGAAGCATATATCAACGATTTAGATGAAATAAAAGGCTATGTACAGTGGTGACTACTAATACTAGGGGTGTTATCGATTAATTTAAATTTCATCGTTAACTTTTGAAATATTATAGAATAATTAATCGATAATTTTGATTAAAGCTAAAAAAAAAAATCATGTTAAGCCTGGTCCCTATTGGAATTCAGGACGTGTTAGCGCATTTTAGTATTATGTATCAGTACTTATGTTAGATATCAGAATTATGTAGTTATCAGTAATTGTGTTTAGATTTTAGACATATTTTTATGAATTTTCTTGTGTAATGAATATACCTGACATTTTTTAATTTAAAAGTCATTTCTTTACATTTTAAAAAAAATTATTTTCTCTTTAATCTAACTACAAGTCACCACAAATGATGACGTAAAACTCTCTAAACTTTTACACATATTCTAATGACGTCAACTAAAAAAAAACAACTAATTCTTTTGCACCCTTTCGCACCACTCTTCAATGCCTGAAGGACTATGTATTCGACTTCCGGCAATGGCGGCCGTTCCCTGCGCTAGTGTTACCTCTCGATTCGAAATATTTTTTGGTAGTTTTAACGGGATTTTTTAACGGATCGAGTAACTGAGTGTTGATGCACAAATGGCAGGTCAGGACATACAAAAAACATATATACCTCATGGGTCTAGGACTTATGGATGCTGAGATCAAGGGTGATGACGGACGGACAAAACGGGAGCAATAGCGCATTCGACTTCTCGAAAATGCGCTAAAAAAAGATGTATTACGTTATTTTAAGGTAGTGATTATTCATTATTCCCTCGTCAACTTCCGGTAAGAAATGATGATTATAAAATTGAATAGTTACAAGTATTCACTGCGCCTTTCATTGAACCTCCGATTCTATATGTGCATTCAAACAATCTCTAAAATCTATCACTAAACCTAACCCAAAACCCTAAAAACTATCACTAACCCAAACCCTATAAACTATCACTAAACCTAACCCAAACCCTAAAAGCTATCACTAAACCTAACCCAAACCCTAAAAGCTATCACTAAACCTAAACCAAACCCTAAAAACTATCACTTAACGTAATCCCTAAACCTAAAATATCAAAACAAACCATTTTTAAAAAAAAAAACTTATCCGGCATCCTTCCGTCTCGCGAGACGATGGTGCATCACCGTTGGGTTGGGTTGCATTTCCTCGAGTGACTGTGCAGTCCTATCCTTGAGTGACAGTCTTTGCCACAGTTTTTACACACGAGTTCTGTGCTTCCAAATGTTTTGGCCTTTCTCCTAGCTCTTCTGTCTGCAGCCTCCTCCATTCTTCGCTCCTCGGCTACTATGACGCCCTCTTTGACAACTGTGCGCCACGTAGATCGGTCTTCTGCCTTACACTCCCAGTCACTTGTATGTATTTTGGCTGCTTTCATGTCCCTTTGACAGACATCTTTAAATCGCAAGCGTGGGCGACCTGTTTTCCTCTTTCCTGAAGCAAGTTCACCATATAGGAGGTCCTTCGGGATGCGGCCGGGGCTCATTCTTTTGACATGTCCTAGCCACCTCAGGCGTCTTTCACTAAGAATTGAGAACNCCTGATAGTGTGACAGGTAGCCTGATAGTGTGACAGGTATCCTGATAGTAGGACAGGTAGCCTGACAGTGTGACAGGTAGCCTGACATTGTGACAGGTAGCCTGATAGCATGCTGTTGTGGGGAAACATCTCTTGAATGTTTGGATATCCATAACTAAACCAATAATGTAGCTCTTTTGCTGTTGTCATTTTCCTCAACAAGGCAGTCAATCTAAGGACACTTACGTTTTTAAGTCATTTCTATTTATTTGTTATTACTTGTTTGTTTTTTTTGTATTTTATTGCTCATTCACTACAACCTTTCACATTGCTCTTTTTCCTGTGTGATGAATTGTTGAAAAATTCACCTTTTAAAAAATATATTGCTAAAAACACAACACTAATATCCTCGTGAAATTATGCATAAACCTAAATGACATTTTATCTATTACACATTTTCTTAAAAAGGCAAAAATTTGGGCTTCTTCTAGATCAGGGTTTCTCAACCTGGGAATATTAAAAAATTATTTTGCTAATTGTTGAATTTTATAAATTTTTGTAAGACATCTGAGAAGCTATATTTCAATATAGGAATGTGGGAAGTACTTAACAAATGAGACATATTTTTTTTATATATTTTACGTTATTTGGGAGCCTCCATCCTGGCATTAACATTGCTTAAGACTTTGAGTAGACTTTGGTACTTAAGAAATGAAATGATTGTTTTATTCCTTGACAGCATTTTCTGTGTAATGTCTCTGAGAGCCACATTCCCCCAGTTACTATCACCTACTCTAAGGTTTACCTCAAAGACTCTGAGAGATACTGCAACATTTATGTGGGGCAAATGAGGCAGATTGCTAGACAGGTCACAGAAGACAGGTGAGCAAGAGACTCTGTTTAGAAAAACAACTCTTGTAACTTAATGCCCATACTTTAATGGTTTATAACTTTCCCTTGTTCTGATTGTATAATTCCAGTGTTAATAGAAACTTTATCAATATATTACCACTGTGTGTATTAGCTATCCATGTGATTATCAATTGTTATAAAAATCAATTTATGATTAAACATTTCTTTAGCAATTAGTTAAAAGGCTTATCAACAGTGTTTCATAACAAAACCCTAAAAATTATGGAAATAATGACAATTAAGTATTTGGAAGTCAGTAATATCGTTATAATTTAATAATTTATTTATTCAACTCTATAAAAATTATTTGTAGAATAAAATAAATTTAAAAATCCCAACAGCATATTTAATGTGGCATTACTTAGTAATATTCTTGGACATCAGTTCACACTCACATTACCATAACTATTGCAAAAGTTACATTTTTATAAATGAAATAAAGCACTTGATTTATCCATACTTTTTAGACAAGATGTACTTAAAAGAATCGAGAGAGAAAAGTTAGAATTACAGAAGACAGCCAGGGCTACAGCAGATAAAGAAATAGCCAGGCTGCAAGGTACTTAAGAGAAAACATTTCTTGAATAGTTTTATGTTGTAAACTGATTTTAGAACTTTGTTCTTCTTGGTTACTAATGAAGCAAATTTAAGGGCTCAGATTTAACTACAGTTTAATTTTATGAATATTTATTTTGGTAAACTGGGCTTAAATTGCACCAATTTTTTTCCAGGCATACTTGATGAAAGGAAAAGGAAAGCAGCTGCCAAGAAACGTCTTGAGTTTGATCGTCTAAAAAATCAAATGATAGAAGACCTCGAGGTAAATGTTATATTGTCTTTATAAAGATTTCAAATGTTATATTGCCTTTGTAAAGATTTCAAATTTTATATTGTCTTTGTAAAGATTTCAAATTTTATATTGTCTTTGTAAATATTTCAAATTTTATATTGTCTTTGTAAAGATTTCAAATTTTATATTGTCTTTGTAAAGATTTTAAATTTTATAATGTCTATGTAAAGATTTCAAATTTTATATTGTCTTTGTAAAAATTTCAAATTTTATCAATTATTGTTAAGATATTGAAAACTCAGGGCAAGAAGCTAAACATGATTTATTTATGTTTTTTTTTAACTCATGTCATTATGGAAATCATTTTTCATCTAGCCCTAAATAATTAAAGATACCAAAAGTTAAGCCATATTGTATTCATGGATTTTACAGAGGAGATCCAACAAGGTGATGGAAGAAAAAGAAGAAGATAAGCAGTACATTGCCAGAATTAATAAAGAAGAAGATGCAATGACAAAACAAGAAATAGAGTTGGAGACGAAGGCCAGGTCGGTTTTAAAAAATATAAAAAAATAATTAATTCCGGAAGCCAGTTCATAATTAGTGTTCACATTGTGAAGAAAAAAAAAAGATATGCATCTTTTGAAACTGTTCCAAATATCTTGGCTTAAACGTCTGTAAGAATTTAGAAAGTTTTCAAGTAAGTCAGTTCAGAATGTTTCTAATTTTTTTTTAAAAAATAGTTTTTTTTTAATCAGCAAACCTTGTATCAGGCTCCATGAGGCAGTTTCGGAGTAATTCTAATTATTTGAATGATGCTTACATAATGTGACTTTTGTCACTCAAGGATTTTCGGCCCTATAATTATTGTTTCTCAGTCTTATGTTTAGTATCTTAACTCTTACTAGAAATTATGAGTAAGTTCATTGATGCTCTCATGAAAAATTAATTAAAATGATCTGTTAAAAAAAATAAAAAATTTACTTTACACCAAACTACTCCTGTTAACTTACAAGAAATCCCTGCTCTACTCAAGCTTTATGTAAATCTAGTAATAAGTTACGAGGGCATATCAATCCTTATATTTGCCATATATCTAGGTGAGAAAATTGAAAATAGTGCAAAATTGTATAATAATTATAGAGTCAGCAAAAATTAACATTTGCTTTCTGTACTAATTGTATAATAATTAAATAGTCATTAAATATTAATTGTTGCTTTGTGTAATAATTGTGTGATAGAGATGAGCTGGTGGCCTACTACACAGAGCTTGGTGAGGAGGCCATGCGTAGAGAGAGACTTGCTCTGTGGAGGGTCAGGAGGGCTCAACTTGGACATGCCAGGTATCTGTTTTTGGAGGCAGACGCCGAGAGGTGGAAGAAAGAGTGGGAAAACCCAAGAGATCAGGTTGGTTTTTGATGGCAAAGATGGTGAACAAATAAATTAGGTCATTTGAAAGTAACTAACTTTCTTTTTGGGCTGAATTTTTTGTTTAAAGATTGGTATTAGTTTGTTTGCATTTAAAAAAAGTGCAGTTTAATAGTTTGCTATAATTTGGTTTGCATTTGAAACTTAGTTATTTGATTGTAACATTGCTCTGCAGGACAACACTGATGGCCGTTTGTCTCCAAGTCTCCCCAGATGGGCAGAGAGGGCTTCAGATATGGACACAACAATAGAAGTTCTAGACAGTGAAGAAGTCCCTTTACCTAAGTGGGCCATTCGAGATTCTGCAGCCGTGGTGGATGCTGAGGAGGTCAATGCTTTAGAATTAGACAATGAAGCCTTGTTACCAAAATGGGCCCAAACAGCTGTACACCAACCTGTGAGTGGAACATTGGTAGTAGACGATGACTATATGTCTGGAGGGGACAGTGAACATGAGGATGTGAGCAACATTGATAAACAAAGAGAGCGTTCTGTTAACAGGAATATAGAGAATATGCAAACTGAGGGGATACAAGAGACTGCTACTGTCACAGAAGATCCACAAGAGAGTGCTACTGTCACAGAAGATCCACAAGAGACTGCCAATGTCACAGAAGATTCACAAGAGACTGCTACTGTCACAGAAGATCCACAAGAGACTGCTACTGTCACAGAAGATCCACAAGAGACTGCTACTGTCACAGAAAATTCAAACAATTTAATTGAAGATTCCAGCAACCTGAGACAAGATAAAACTGAGACAAATACAAATATGGGAAAAACTGTTGTGTTAGAGAATCATGTAGAGAATAGTAAAACGGGAAATATTTCAACTGAGGTTCATGGTTTAAAAGAATCTAAAGAAGCTGTTACAAAAGCTTGCACACGTGCAGTAGAAGGCCAGCATGTGACCAATCAGTCCAAAGGATCTCCTAAAAACAAAGCCCAAATAAAAATGTTGAAAGGGGTCGGGGCTCTCACAGAGACAGAAGAATCAGCAGCCAAAAAATGCATTAAAACCTCCAGTGTGATGTCAGCATCAAAAGAAACAGATTCAACAGAGCAAAAACCACACATCAAGTTCAGGCAAGGGGCTCAAGTAAACCAAGAAAGCAGTGACCAGCGGCAGGTCATTCCAAGGAGGCAGAGGGTCCAGAACGCCCAGTCTGGGACGGAGACAGAAAGTAAAGTTTGGGTCATCAAAAAGCCCAGCATGTTTGGACACGTCTCCCAGCTCTCAAATACAAGTTACATTCTGACTGTTCCCAAGCTAAGGAGACAGAGGGAACAGCATGCCAACATGGAGTCCAGCTACAAGGATTTCTCCATCAAGCCACAAGTACGCATCAATAAAAATATGTCTGCAAGTAAAGAAAGTGAGGGTTCTCCAAAACATCGCTCACACATTCAAGTTCTGGCCCATCGCAATGCCAGTACAGAATCCCAGCAGGTGGATGAAAATGAAATAAAAAGAAAAAGGTTTCAGTCCCGAAACGTCAAGGGTCATTCATCTGACTCAACTGTACAAAGATTGCTGTATGGAGACTCACATAAGCTGAACTCTGTTACAGAGGATCAGACAGGTTGGTTTGTTTTTATTTAAGTAACAGTCGTCTATTTAACTCTTAAAGTCGCAGAAGGGTTTTCAATAAACTTCCGCCTCAGTCCCATAAGGATTTCCCGTATTACGATCAACCGGTTATGAAATTAACAAATTTGCGTAAAATTCATTTATAATATTATTGTTGTACTGACTTCATTTTTTAGGCTAAGAATGGTTATTTTACGCATCCAAAAGACCGTACTGAGTTTAAAACAATATTTACCTGTAGTTTAGTACTATTATTTTAGTAATAAAGTATAGTATCTTCGAAAAAAACCTGTTAAAACTACCAAAAAACATCTCATATCGATCGATAGCACTAGCGCGGGCAACGGCCACCATTGCCGGAAGTTGAATACATCATTTTTCAAGCATTGAAGAGTTTTTACTTTCCGAGATCTCATTTCTAACAAGAGTGGTATCTAGGGACGCTTTACGACGCTTTACGGATAGCGGGCGGAGCGGCATTACAACACTTTGCGACTTTAAGAGTTAATAATGTTCCTGGGGATATTTTAGTTGTACACAATATGTCGGATGAATATGTCAAGATCAAGTGAATTTGATCCCCAAAAAATCCTAATATGACATCAGAACTTAAAGTCATTGGAATTTATCTATTATTGAACTTAATATTGCCAATGTGCTATGCTGATATGGAACTGGTCATATTAATTTCAAGCATGGTAGAGCTTTTATTGAACTAAGCCAGTGTATTTACGCTTTGATTCAGATGGGGGCCTGGACACAATCACTCTTACACCAAGTCCACCCTATCAGGCAGGCATGTTTCAAATGGACTTCCCTGATTTTGGTAAGATGACATTGTTTAGCTTTTCAAAACATTTACATTAACAAACAAAAGTTGTAAGAAAAAAATACACACACACTCTCAACTTTATATACATCAATCTAACACACACACTCTCAACTTTAAATACATCAAACTAACACACACACTCTCAACTTTAAATACATCAAGCTAACACACACACTCTCAACTTTAAATACATCAAACTAACACACACACTCTCAACTTTAAATACATCAAGCTAACACACACACTCTCAACTTTAAATACATCAAACTAACACACACACTCTCAACTTTAAATACATCAAACTAACACACACACTCTCAACTTTAAATACATCAAACTAACACACACACTCTCAACTTTAAATACATCAAACTAACACACACACTCTCAACTTTAAATACATCAAACTAACACACACACTCTCAACTTTAAATACATCAAACTAACACACACACTCTCAACTTTAAATAC
>MUZC01000109.1:357076-369734 GCA_002072015.1 Radix auricularia
TCATGTTACATTGTGATGACCCAAGTCATGTTACATTGTGATGGCCCAAGTCATGTTACATTGTGCTGTTCCAAGTCATGTTACATTGTACTGGCCCAAGTTATGTTACATTGTGATGGCCCAAGTTATGTTACATTGTGATGGCCTAAGTCATGTTACATTGTGATGGCCCAAGTCATATTACATTGTGATGGCCCAAGTCATGTTATATTGTGATGGCACAAGTCATGTTACATTGTGATGGCACAAGTCATGTTACATTGTGATGGCCCAAGTCATGTTACATTGTAAACAATCAGCCTGAAGTCTACTTTATTGAGCAGCTCAGATTTAATCTTTATCTCGCCATCTTGTTTAAACCATCATTTTAGTGCTCCCAATTGCATTTGCTTATATCCCCACCAAATGTTAGGATTCAGCCGGTAAGGTTACTACATCTTAAGTTCTTTTATTAGAACCCACAGTCCATGCCGTCCTGTTGGAAATTGAAGCAGCGTTCAGAAGCTTCGATGGATTTGTCTGGCACACTATCCAGTCGCCTTAATTTATCTGAACTGGTGTCAGCCATTGGTCCTGGGTGGACTCCAAGACATCCTGAGTCCATGAGAAAAAATACCTGCTTTCACAGAGACACGAACCCTTTGGCTATCGGTACACAAGTTGAGTGCGCATACCACTTGAACACTGCTTCCCTCCTTTTGATATCTGAGATACCCAATAGGTTGTGCTATTATGGGAATACCCAATAGATTGTGCTATTAAGTGATATCCTGTAGATTGTGCTATTATGGGATACCCAATAGATTGTGCTACTATGGGATACCCAATAGATTGTGCAATTATGGGGATACCCAATAGATTGTGCTAGTATGGGATACCCAAAAGATTGTGTTACTATGGGATAACCAATAGATTGTGCTAGTATGGGATACCCATTAGATTGTGCTACTATGAAATACCCAATAGATTGTGCTACCATGGGATACCCAATAGATTGTGGTAGTATGGGATACCCAAAAGATTGTGATACTATGGGATACCCAATAGATTGTGCTAGTATGGGATACCAAAAGATTGTGTTACTATGGGATAACCAATAGATTGTGCTAGTATGGGATACCCAAAAGATTGTGTTACTATGGGATAACCAATAGATTGTGCTAGTATGGGATACCCATTAGATTGTGATACTATGGGATACCCAATAGATTGTGCTAGTATGGGATACCCAAAAGATTGTGTTACTATGGGATAACCAATAGATTGTGCTAGTATGGGATACCAATTAGATTGTGCTACTATGAAATACCCAATAGATTGTGCTACCATGGGATACCCAATAGATTGTGCTACTATGAATTACCCAAAAGATTGTGCTATTATGTGATACCCAATAGATTGTGCTATTATGGGATACCCAAAAGATTGTGCTACTATGGGATACCCAATAGATTGTGCTATTATGTGATACCCAATAGAGTGTGCTATTATGGGATACCCAAAAGATTGTGATACTATGGGATACCCAATAGATTGTGCTAGTATGGGATACCCATTAGATTGTGCTACTATGAAATACTAAATAGATTGTGCTACCATGGGATACCCAATGGATTGTGCTACTATGGGATATCCAATAGATTTTGGTAGTATGGGATACCCATTAGATTGTGCTACTATGAAATACCCAATAGATTGTGCTACCATGGGATACCCAATAGATTGTGCTACCATGGGATACCCAATAGATTGTGCTATTATTGGATACCCAATAGATTGTGCTATTATGGGATAATCTATACTCTATACTAACAAAAGGGAAATCCCTGACTGACTGACTGATTCATCACTAATTCTTCGACTTCCCGTGTAGGTAGAAGCATAAAAATTTGGGAAGTTGCTGGGTACCCTCTCACTACGAAAATTGGCGAAAAAGAATTTTTTAAATCTCGCTCATGTGGAGCCTGGGGCCCAAAAACTTTATTTTCCTACATCACTAACTCTCCAACTTTCCGTGTAGATAAAAGCATGAAACTTTGTTAAGTATATGGGTACCCTCTTACGACGAAAATTGGCGAAAAAGAATTTTGAAATTAACACTCATTGGGACCGGGACCCGAAAAACATTTCCCCCTAATATTAGTTATATAAAAATTAAAAATTACTAACACTCCTATTTCTCGTATAGGTAGAAGCATGAAACTTTGCAAATTTTTTAGTACACGCTCCCCACAAAAATTGACAAAAAGAATGTTAAAATTCCCTCTCATGGGGGACCGGGGGCCCAAATATAGTTTTTCTTATATTACAAACCGACTCATCACTAACTCTCTAACTTCCCGTGTAGGTAGGAGCATGAAACTTAGGTAAGTTGTTGGGTTACATCTCACTACGAAAATTGGCAAAAAAGAATTTTAAAAATCTCGCTCATGTCCGGCCGGGGGCCCAAAAACATTTTTTTTACTTATATGGGCTCTATAAAAATTGTAAAACACCAATTTTCCCATTTCCCGTGTTGGTAGAAGCATGAAACTTTGGAAATTTGTTAAGTACGTGCTCTCAATTATAATTGGAAAAAAAGAGTTAAATTTTCCACTCATGGGGGCCTGGGCTCCGAAAACGGTTTTTCTCTTATATGAGTTATATACAAATTAAAAATCACAAATTCTCCAATTTTCCGTGTAGGTAGGAGCATGAAACTTTGGAAAATTGTTAAGTACCCTCTCACGACGAAAGTCGGTGTAAAAGAAATTTTAAATACACACTCATGGGGCCGGGGCCAAAAAAAACGTATTTTTTCTAATATGAGATTTATAAAAATTCAAAATCTATAATTCACTTATTGCCCGTGTAGGTAGACACATAAAAACGTTGGGGAGTTGTTAAATTCACATTCGCGATGGTAGCAGGTTGAAAATATTTCAAATATCCTTTACTGGAGACCGGGGGCGCAAATGTAGTTTTTTTTCCAAATATATACTATATAAAAACTGAAAATCACTAATTTGTCAAATTCCCGTGTAGGTGAAAGCAATAAAATTTTTGAGTACAATCTCCCGACCAAAATTGTCAACAAAAAAAATGTTAAAATTCCTACTAATGGGGGACCGGGGGCCCAAATATAGTTTTTCTTATATTATAAACCGACTCATCACTAATTCTCCAATTTTCAATGTAGGTAGGAGCGTGAATTTTTGGCAAATTGTTAATTACCCTCTCACGACGAAAGTCGGTGTAAAAGAATTTTGAAATACACACTTATGGGGGCCGGGGCCCCAAAAATGTTTTTTGGGTCTTATATGAGATTTATAAAAATTGAAAATTCTATTTCCCATGTAGGTAGACAAGGAAAAATAATTATATAAATTTTAAAAATTTCCTCTTATGGGTCGCCGGGGGCCAAAATTTTTTTCAACTAAAATGGGCGATATAAAACTGAATCAACACTAATTCTCCAAGTTTCCGTGTAGGTAGAAACTTTAATCTGTTGGAAGTTGTTGAGTACCCCCCTCCCCCCGCGATTGTAAGAGGCAAAAAATATTAAATCACCTCTCACTAGGGGGATGATTGCCGAAATATGTTTTTTTCCCCCAATATGAGTTATATAAAAAAGGCGCATCTTTAAATTTCCAAGTTCTTGTGTACTTAGGAGCCTGAAAGGTTGAAGTTAATATATTTAGTATAATCATCTTGATTCAGATTAAAATAAATAGGTGTTTTGAATTTGTGTTATGCGGGTTCTCAACGCTAACTGAAATCCTAATTTCCGCAGCAAAGCGCGGGTAAATTGCTAGTAATAATAATAAAATGATAATTTATATAGCTCTGTATCTCAGCTAGGAGCCGGGTTCACAGCGCTTTACATGGAGATAACAATACATATATTAATTAAATAAACATATATTAATTAAATAAACATATATTAATTAAATAAACATATATTAATTTAATAAACATTCATATAATACTAACTAAATAAATGACAATACGTTAAACAGTTTGTTTAGCAGTTGAAATACTACGGATGTGTAATGGAAGAGAATTCCATTGTTTGGCTGCACAAACAGTGAATGACCTTTCGCCAAATGTTTTAGTTCTTGTCTTAGGAACAGAGAGAATGCGTGTGTCTGCAGAAGAGCGTAGCTGACCAGTAGGTGAGTAGACCGACAAATGTTCAGTAAGATAGGAAGGGCATGAGTCAGAAAAGAAGTTGTGACACAGAACGGCTAGTTTGTAATCAATTCGGGCTTGTTTGGTTAGCCAATGAAGTGAGTAAAGTAGCGGGGTAACATGGTCATGTTTTTTTTTTGCCTTTAGAACTAATCTGGCAGCTGAATTTTGAACTCTCTGTAGTTTTTCATTGCATTGTTTTGGCGCACCTGACAGAAGAAAATTGCAATACAAGCTAGAACAAGAGCACAGACTAGAGTTTCTATTGCACTATCTGTTAAGTAATGACGGATTGAACTGATCTGACGAATGGCAGTATAGGCAGAGAGACAGATGTGATTGATGAAGTTGTTGGTAGACATGTTGTCAGAAATAATGTAGCCAAGATTCCTAGTCGATGTTTTTTGTTATCAGAACTAGCCACCTGAATAGAATTCGGAATAGATACCCAATAGATTGTGCTATTATGGGATACCCAATAGATTGTGCTATTACTATTATGGGATACCCAAAAGATTGTGATACTAAGGTAAACCCAATAGATTGTGCTACTATGGGATACCCAATAGATTGTGCTACTATGGGATACCCAATAGATTGTGCTGCTATGGGATACTTCATTGCATTTTTCATATTATATATTATAACGAGATACTCCCTTCAGACTAACTACAACTTAATATTAAAACTAGTTGGAGGGATAAGCTTTCATTGTCCTGGTGTGTTAGGACAATGGTTTTGATTCTTAAAGATGTTTTTAGAATGAGTATATAAATCTAATATATCTAATATATTTTTTAAATGGTGTTGTCCTGGCATTGATACTTCATTTTTAAGTAGCAGAAATCAAAAGTAGTTCAAATGAAAGTGTAACTAATTAACTTTGAAGCCATCAAGAGGAATTTTTGAAAAACCCTCCGTTAAGTTATGCACTTTCTGTCTTAATTTTTCCCTCCATTGCCTTCTGTCTCCTTCACTCCTTATATCCATCCATCTCTCCACACTTCATCCATTGTAATTCCTCATACTTATCCTACTTTAGAGGAGAGACCACGAAGAGAAGACGAGATTTTTACCAGTGTTACCTCCATTTCACTGCAAGGTCTGCAAGGAGAAGCCAAAAGCCAGAGCCCTGTTACGGTTGATGCTAGTGTAACTGTCCGTGAACAACACCGGGGAACACAACAGGCAGGGGCAGACAACCTGTCAATCACACGGAGTTCACCTGTCGGAGATTTTTATTTCCCCTAACCTGGTGAATTTTGAGGCGTTAAAAAGTGTTCAGATATTTGTTTCAGTGTCGACTCAGATCCCAGAGTTTCGCGCCACGTGCCAAACCTTGCTCCGACCGTCTGCCAGCTATCTCAATGGGGACCTGCTCAACTCGACACAGTAGACAGTGTGGCGACGCGCTCTTAAATAAAGTTCAATAATTTCTGGTTTAGAGATAACGTTTTTTACCCCCCTCAGCACCATTCTCGCGCCGGTGCTCTCAACATTTCTGGAGTTAATTGAGATAGATAACTGATGCAGAGCTTATCAAAACAGAGAGCGCCATTCTCGTATCTAAGAAACAAAAAATGAAAGGGGATTGGGTTTGTTGGCGCTAATTTATTCCTAACATGTCACCAAAGTGAGATACACATTTAGATGGTTGTTTCCCCTTGCAACCGTGATGGTTTGTTGATAAGTGGAGATTTGATTGGCTAAAAATTCAAGATGTTTGTTTCTTGCTTTCTTAAAAAAAATATTGAAAGGAAATGGGTTCTCCGTTGTCTAAGATTCACTGTCTACATCGCTGTAGGTTGAATGACATTATCTGAGTAATGAGAAGAAGAGCATGCATTTATCTGACAATACACAAAAAACACAGTTCAAAAAAAAAACACATGTGAAAACAGCTAATTGAAGCGCGGATCCCAACGGAAACCAGCACAGAATAGAGATAGAAGGTGTGAGGTAACGTCCAGAAGAAAATAGAATGTCTCACATAATACTACAATGGAACTTGTTTATAACTGGAAAGCAACATTAACATTATTTTAATGAATGTGTCAGCACGAGAAGACCAAGTTATCATGGAGACCTTGCAAACAAGCGTGTGATGGGTGGGACTAACTAAGTGAAATGGTTGGTCAAGCTCAGGGGGTTGTTGATGTGGTAGGAGGTAGAGGACAAAAATGTTGTGCTATCAGGATGGCATTTGACTGGAGTGGGTTCACTTTACATGGTTTTTTAAGAAGTAAAAATATCTTTTTGGATTGATTCTTGCCATTTATCTTGATCCAATTTTCAACAAAAAATTTTGCCTCGAATGTTTGTACATTTGGTTACCAAATATAAGTTAGTCAATATATGGCGATTTTAACTTGATTTGTATTGTTAGAAAGTTGTCGAGATTTCATTGATATTTCGATATTAGTATTAGTAAAAAGATTTGATAATGCAAAGTAATCCATTTGCTTTAATGACTGACACTGATAGAATTTTATGTCACTTTAATTTTTCTTACATGTTCATTTCGTTGTCATGAGTATCAGAACTTATCCCCGTCGCAGGGCCACCGCTTGAAATTTTGGGGCTCCTGAATAGTTGGTACGTGTGGCCCCCTTTGGTAAAACAAAATCCCACAAAAACACAGACAATTTTGATGCACATTGGGACGAGATGAAACCTGTCACTGGAGCCAAGAGGAAGGCTCTTATGGCCTACAAGGAAAAGTCCGCACCTGTCACGCTGCATGCCTTAAAAGCATGCAGTCAAGTCACATGCCCCTAAAAGTCGTACGTCAATGCGTCTATACCTACTGGCTTAACCTCTGCTCCAGCATACAGTCAGCTGAAGACATGGGGAATGCTAAAGCCATGTACGAAAATATTAAAAAAGCAACTGGCCATTGACGTCCAAAGTTGCCCCCCCCCCCCAATCCGGACCAGATTTCGAGATTTTTGCCACTATCCGGATTCGGTAAATACTTATCGCAGATCCAAATAGTTACCAGATATCAATGTAGAAATAATTCTTTAAATGAAATTAAATTTATATTCATAAGTTTATAAACAAATATATAAAAAGTAAAAAAACAAACAAACCAGAAATGAGTCATACGCGTTGGGATTTTTAGTAAAAAAAAAAAGTTGTTTTTACGGGTTATTTATTATAACTATAATGAATAATATTTTGATGTGATGCACATTTATGGCCGGTCGAGACGGTTGTTGGAGGGGAGGTACAATATGCCACCGAAACGATGGCGTAACGGCCTTGGACGGGCTTTGTTGCTCGTTGTATTATAATGTTGTTGCATTTTATCAGTTGGCGTAAAGCATTTCTATACACCTATTTGTACACTCGATATTTCATCTAAATGTCATCTTCATTTAATGGTTCATTATTTAGTCCTATCTATGATTGTGTTAGCTGGCAATACGATCCTTGTGATTAGCGGAATTTTTGTCAACACGCGCGTAAAATTTATGACATTCCGTTCCGGTTGTGAGCATTGCGCCCCCCTTCTTCTTAAGACTGGGCGCGGAGTCGTGGAGTAAAGGTTTATGAATGAACACATTGTTTCCTGCTGAAGAAATGGGGCACGACCCAGGCTTTCAATCATTAATTTATTTTCATAACGGACAGTCGCAGCTCATCTGTGTCTTTAGCTCTAGTCGCGTTTGACTTACGCGCCCTTTGAACTTGACTGGGTTGTTGTTGTCCAACTCGTTCAGTCAGTTCCCCGACGGGTAGACGGCACAGTGGTTCTAAAACTGTCCTATATTAGTTATTCAGCCAAACCCACTTGTATCAGAGAGTGAGATACGGACTCAATTGCGCTAGTTTGTTTGTTTGTGAGTGTGCGTGCGCGCGCGCGCGCGCGCGCGTGTGTGTGTGTGTGTGTGTGTGTGTGTGTGTGTGTGTGAGAGAGAGAGAGAGAGAGAGAGAGAGAGAGAGAGAGTGACTTATTTAAGTCTTTAAAGATTTGTCAATTTAACTTGGAATTTTTTAGTCATCGCAAAATAAAATTAGATTTAAGAAAGTCAACAATAAAGAAGTGAACCTTATGATAGCGTTATTTCTCTGTCTTGTGAGCTAATATTGTTCATAAGCCAACTGATTTTAGGATTACAACTAGTTAGGTACAAATATCAATTCTACTTACAAATAATGTTGGGGCTATCAAGCTGGAACTCTGAAACTCAGACCCAAGGTCAAGGACTACAACTTATTCGGGCAAGACATTATAAACTGTTCAATTTTAAAATATTGAATTTTAATTTGTTGAATTTTAAACTCCTGAATTTTAAAACCTCCCATTGATTGTTTCAATGATTCATGGTATCAGAAATGCATCCCGGGGAAAAACAATTCATAAGGGAAGACATCCAGATGGAAGACTTTATTTCCTTTATTTTGAGGGGAAAATAGGTCTTGTAATTTCATGGTGGAAATCTATAAATGGAAAATCGAGGGGATTCCGTCGGAACAGTTTCTTATAACCATAAATTAATTAAAAGGGTTATTCTATTTGTATTTAGCTCAAATGATCCTTGTTAAATGTTAATAAGAAACTTGATCGAGACAAAAACTTACTTAATACTTTATTGTACTAATTATATATATATATGTTTTGGAAAATGTATTGATTCTTCCATATTTAAGTTTAAAAGAAAAATGTGTATCGAAAACCTTGTATAAAAAGGGGTTTAATGTCGGGTCTCTCTAACTCAAAGTCGAATTCAAAGGGACCCGAAAAAAAAAATCGACTTACGGAGTTTTCCAGTAAGGGAAAATGGCGTCATAGGCGCAGATTAATTCAGGACACTATTGAGAGTGGGTTGGGGGTGGGGAGAGAAACAGCCATACCAGCGAGAAGACTTGACAGGAAGGAGAGGCGATATCTGATGTTTCATATGAAAGGAAGTTGACTTAGTTTTGAAATACCGACACCACTGAGAAATCCCCCCCTCACTTTACTCCCTCCACAGTAGGATGGGAGAGTAAGATTTTTCCTTAGCCCCAAACGCCTTAGAAAATTGGACTAAGGTCTGTTGGAAGCCAAAGACCTTCAAGTTAAGGATATATAAAACACATTAGTCTTATGGAATTAGACCGGTTCCTAATAATTAATTCGATATAGGGAGGTTTTCAACTTAGGGAAGTTTGACTTAGCGAGGTCCGACTGATTTATGCAAAGACTCGGGTAGTTTCCTGTGTGAGAAATTAAAAACAAATTAACGAATAACTGTACAAAATAAGCAAAAGATAAATTTGTGAAGCGAAACGGGAATGCGGGACGTTTGGCTTCTCCGCCCATCTCTTCTGCTAATTAAAACACTTGTTCCTTCACTATGTACATTTTAAAAATTTGCGGGTCACCACCTTAACTTGTAGTCAGTCGAGCTTTTAATCGAAATAAAATAAAAACTAAATAAGAAATTAATAACAGAAATAAAGGAACTATCCTAAGGCATAAGATCTTTTGAACCGCCAAGACTTCAAACTCCTTATTGGATTTTAATTCTTCTGATACTAATGCTAATGTACTGTAAATTACTTAAGTGGTATAAAAATTTAACACTGGTGTGGTGGTTGCTTAATTAAAGGAATCTTAAACTTTTGTCATCCGCTCCTATTGTAAAAACAAAACTTCCTGTACAGGAAACGAGCCAATGGAAAGCTCGGAGCGGCACATTATGTGTAACGAAAGGGGGGGGGGTGGCTAATATATTCATATATGAAAAGATTTAAAATAAAGTTTAATAAAATAAAATAAAAGCAAAGATACTAAATTCAAAGAAATAAAGGAACTGTATCAAATACGTAAAAAGTTTCCAAAGTCAGAACTTACAACTCCTTTATGAATCTAAAGTCTTCTGATACTAATGCTATTGAAGTGGAAAACATAGGGACTGAACTAGTGTACGAATATGACAATAAGGTTCTGGTATAAATAATTGATACAAGTTTGATTTTAACTTAATCAAACTACTGTAAAAAAAATTGTTGGTGTAATTACATGGATTATTCTACCAAAGCATTTTTATTTTTATTTTAGTGTCTTTTGATTTAAAGCATCACCAAAAATATTGAACAAAATTGCTTATAAATGAAACTAAAACTTTGCACGCACAATTGCACATATTCAAACGTAGCCACCCATGAACAAGTGCTCAACATTTCCAAACTTGTTTGAAATTTATTGGAAAAGATCAGAAATCGGATAAAAAAAGAATTGACAAAGAACAACAATAAGTTGTAAAAGAAAAACAAAGTGGCAGGAAATTTTTGACATTATTAAATCCTGGCAAAATTTAATGTGTTTTCTTTCTTGCGGTCACAGAGAGGACAATACTGTTGCAAATAAAGGCAGTATTCCGGACAGAGGCGTCACTAGGGTTGGTGTCACCCGGGGCGGTAGCTCATGTTGTCACCCGGGGCGGTAGCTCCTGGTGTCACCCCGTCATGATTTAACCCATAGAACTCCTCCGAGTTTTCGAGTGCCAAATAACGGGAATATATAGAATTTTACTGTCTGGTGTCACTACCCTGATGGTGTCAACCGGGGCGGCCCGCCCCCACCGCACCATCTAGCGACGCCACTGATTCCGGAACAAATGCATTTGCTTTCCAATTACGGTCGAGGACTCCCAGAACATCGTGTGAAATTATTTTTTTCAAACATGTCATCTAAAATTCAAACTGATGTCATAGCAAAATTAAAAGATATATATCACGATAAATCATCTTTCTTCAAGAACAAAATACCCAATATTGTTACATTGTATTCGATAGCTCTTCATATATTTGACATAATCACCAAACAAGTCCAGTTGTGGGGTATGTAACGATTGAAAATTTTTAAAAAGTAGACATTGTAGAATCTTCAAATATTTCATTAGGCGTAAATGTGAATCTGTTTACGACATTTCTAAAATGATAATAATGAACTGCAGAGGATCATCATGTGTTAATACTTCTTCTTCATAGGCATTTAAGGAAGACGCAATAACATAAAATCACACAGTCAAATCTCCCACAAACAGCTCAATAAATCTAATTTGTTTACATGATACTCCAACCGAATATATATTTTAGTACTCTACAACGTTGTCACGCATTCTTATTCATGTCCATACACCGTTTAGAATATCTAATTATTTTACATGCAAGGCTTCATGATACAATTTAGGGAATATACCATAGAGCCGTTTTGAGATATTTTTTTATTGAAAGCTGTAGAAAAACTGACAGAGGCAGAAAAAAGCTCATCAGACCAACAGACGCAGGAACTTTGCTAGTCACAATAAAATCTTTTTTTAAAATATATTCGAAGCAATGTAAAAAATGCCAGAATTTTTATTTTATAAATGCGTAGTGCGAGAAAAAAATGCTAAGCAGAAGATGCTCACAGAGAAAGTAATGGAACACTTAAAGGATGCATCGGCATTTGATAAAAATGTATGTGGAGACCTCATCCTTTTAACCGAATTTTCAAGCCAAAGTATCAGAGAGCAAATTTATGGTGATCCAAACTATGTATCTTATCTATTGCTATGTTAATGTCGGCTATTAAGCATGGCAAGGCTGAAAACATTGATACACGAAAGATTGTGCAATCAGAAAAAAACGAAAATTTCAATAAAGAAATAAAGTTTTCTTTTTATCTCTAACATAAACATTTATATTGTTATTATTACTTTCTTTACTTTGAAGTGTTAACATATTTTTCCGAGGGGGGGGGGCGGCGGCAAATTTTGGTTCTGCCCCGCTGCTTGTAGGAACAATTGATTAGAGGGGCATGTGATCTGTATTGTTGTTACCGTTTTCTATTGTGGATCTTAAAGTTATATTTCAAGTACATATTTCTGTAAATAAAAACAGAACCACTATCCTCTCTTCGGTTTTTACGGATATTTTTTAAGTGAATCGCGCACAGAGCACGTCACATCGTCCATCCACACTGACCACTCCACATCGTACGTCATCACTGAGCACTTCATATGGCACTGAGCACTTCATATGGCACTGAGCACTTAACATCGTACGTCATCACTGAGCACTTCATATGGCACTGAGCACTTCACATCGTACGTCATCACTGAGCACTTCATATGGCACTGAGCACTTCATACCGTACGTCATCACTGAGCACTTCATATGGCACTGAGCACTTCACATCGTACGTCATCACTGAGCACTTCATATGGCACTGAGCACTTCACATCCTACGTCATAACTGAGCACTTCATATGGCACTGAGCACTTCACATCGTACGTCCACACTGAGCACTTCATATGGCACTGAACACTTCACATCGTACGTCCACACTGAGCACTTCATATCGTACGTCATCACTGAGCACTTCATATGGCACTGAGCACTTCACATCGTACGTCCACACTGACCACTCCACATCGTACGTCATCACTGAGCACTTCATATGGCACTGAGCACTTCACATCGTACGTCCACACTGAGCACTTCATATGG
>MUZC01000109.1:383574-408130 GCA_002072015.1 Radix auricularia
ATCCTCACCCTAGCCAAACCCTCATATCTCTCTATCCTCATCCTAGCCAAACCCTCGTATATCTCAATCCTCACCCTAGCCAAACCCTCGTATCTCTCTATCCTCATCCTAGCCAAATACTCGTATCTGTCAATCCTCACCCTAGCCAAACCCTCATATCTCTCAATCCTCACCCTAGCCAAACCATCGTATCTCTCTATCCTCATCCTAGCCAAATACTCGTATCTGTCAATCCTCACCCTAGCCAAACCCTCATATCTCTCAATCCTCACCCTAGCCAAACCCTCTTATCTCTCAATCCTCACCCTAGCCAAACCCTTGTATCTCTCTATCCTCACCCTAGCCAAACCCTCATATCTCTCAATCCTCACCCTAGCCAAACCCTCATATCTCTCTATCCTCATCCTAGCCAAACCCTCATATCTATCAATCCTCACCCTAGCCAAATCCTCGTATCTCTCAATCCTCACCCTAGCCAAACCCTCATATCTCTCAATCCTCACCCTTGCCAAACCCTCATATCTCTCTATCCTCATCCTAGCCAAACCCTCATATCTCTCAATCCTCACCCTAGCCAAACCCTCATATCTCTCATCCTCTTTTACATCACCATGTACTAACCGGCGCAGTGGTCATGTTGCCGATGCCAAGAAACCAGGATTTAGGATCTGAATGTAGCCAAGTCGAAGCAGCTGGTTCCCGCCCAGACATGAAGACCAAATGTTTCTCCAGACCTGCGCTCTCAAAGTTGATTTACGCTAAAGCAACAATTTCTCGGAGACTTGCAGAGAATCCGGACAGCATCCGAGGGGATTCCCCGTAGTGAAATGGCGATCTCCGGCGTGTTTATTTTAGGCGTTTTCATTGGAAGGCGAGCGCCGCCTCGCGGTCAGCAGCCGTTTCAGTCACTCGGTATTCCAGTGGGTAGTCTGTAGTTGTCCCCCCTGTGATGAGCTTGGAATGTCTTTGATGTTATCACTATCAAGTGCACAGCAAGTCAGCTGCCCCCCACCACTCCACTTGACCCCATCCAAACTTCGCGTCAAGTGGAGAAATCAAATATCTATTATTTTAATAAAGTATACGTGTTCTTGATTCTTAATCATGGTCAATATCTTGTGCGATGGCCGAGCTTCTGACAATATCTGTCTTTAATAATAACTTTATTGCCAAATAGTTTAAAAAAGTCAACGGATCCAATTTTTAGTCGCATCAAAAATCACTATAGACTATAGGGAAAAAACAAGAAAATACACAGAAAAAAAAAAGAAAAAGAAAAAAAAAAGCGTTTTATTTGAGTCAATACATCAACAACTTTTTACAACGAAATGTAATTTTTAAAAAAAAAACACAAAAAAACCCCAAAAAAACCAAACAAACCACCACCACCACCACCACAAAAAAAAAAAAAAAAAAAAAAAAANTTGGAACTCAGGACGTGTTAGCGCATTTTCGTATTATGTATCAGTACTTATGTTAGATATCAGCATTATGTAGTTATCAGTAATTGTGTTTAGATTTTAGACATATTTTTATGAATTTTCTTGTGTAATGAATATACCTGACATTTTTTTAAATTTAAAAGTCATTTCTTTACATTTAAAAAAAAATTATTTTCTATTTAATCTAACTACAAGTCACCACAAATGATGACGTAAAACTCTCTAAACTTTTACACATATTCTAATGACGTCAACTAAAAAAAAAAACTAATTCTTTTGCACCCTTTCGCACCACTCTTCAATGCTTGAAAAACTATGTATTCGACTTCCGGCAATGGCGGCCGTTCCCTGCACCAGTGTTACCTCTCGATTTGCAAAGTTTTTTGGTAGTTTTAACGGGGTTTTTTAACGGATCGAGAAACTGAGTGTTGATGCACAAATGGCAGGTCAGGACATACAAAAAACATATATACATAATGGGTCTAGGACTTATGGATGCTGTGATCAAGGGTGATGACGGACGGACGGACGGACGGACAAAACGGGTGCAATAGCGCATTCGACTTCTCGAAAATGCGCTAAAAACAACAACCAACAAACAAACAAATCTAATGCTGACTTGAACAATTTAGTATGAAATATTCACGTAAGTTACTGCCCATACTTAGAAAATAGAATTGTATAAATCAGACATCCCTCATATTTTTCTTCAGATTTCAGATTTAATCAACAGAGAAGATTCATCATATGAGTATTTTTCCCTTAAATTTGCTCATCGCTTAAATTTCTAGCAGTTATTGGTGATTTGAATATAACAAATCATATATTTCAAACATACCCACTATCAAAGGGTTGAAAAATGGAATTTCGGGAGCATTTGAATTAAATTTTTAATTTTCAGTTATGATATAGTTGTACATATACATAATTATTATATTTTTTAAACACTTTTATTCAATTTAATAATTTAAAGAACAATTTCTATTTTCTTATTGACATTTTTTTTCTTCAAATTTTTATTTTTGAAGGTGTGGCTTGACATCGTCAAATACATCGCAGACTTTTAGAAAGTTAGAAGAAATCTGCGCGCGTCATGTACATTCAAATGAAATATAAAATTGTTTATTTTGTTTATAACACTTATAAAACTTTGGCGTCTCCTTTAGAACATGTTGTTATTGTTGACGTTTATTTTTTTAAATTATTTTATTTTTTTTTACAAAAAAGGTTAAGGCGATATTTCTACACATACGATCATTTAAAGATTGCAATATTCCCGCTAATTATGAAGTGTCACGGTTGAGTCAGTTTGAGATCCGCTGCTGTAATACTGTCCACGCCTTGATTGGACACGCTGGTGACGTCAGTCGCAGTAACGCTTCACATTAAAGCTGATGTTTAAAGCGATTATAAGACAACTTCCAAGGGCTGAGGACCAAGTCAGGGCAAGAACGAAACGAGCTGAGGGTAATAACTACGGCCAAGCGCTAAAATCCTCGTGCCATGAGGCAAAAACCGGGGCAATTATTGCCTCAAAGCATTTCGTCAAAAGTGGCGAGGAGTCCCATGTATCAACGGGCAAACCCCGAGGCGCTCAAAGACCGAGGGCGAACATCGGAGGTGCCACAAGCCCCGGGGGAGTGCAGGAGTCTAGGCGGAACGAATTGGGAGATTACACGAGTCTCCGTCCTGGCCCGGAGAAGATGGCCGCGACTCTGGCACCGAGCGCGGTGGGCGGAGCCGCTTTGGCGGGGTCAGGATTTATTGGCGATGGTCTTGAGTTGTCAAGAAATAGGTGCACGCCTCTAGCCAATAGTAGAGCGGAGGAATTCTGTAGTGCTGTCATGTCATGGTACGTAAGGGTCTGAAGAACCCGCCTACAAGATTCCAGAACAAAGATACTTTTTATAACTAGAGGAAAGGAATGAACGTTCGGAACAAATTATGAATTTGTCACGGAGAGAAAAGGTTTGAACCGAAGACGAGAACGACTTTTCACGATTCGGCGAAAGCCTGCAGATCAAGCGAAAGGGTTACGGGTGATTTAGAGCCGCGAACAGGGGCGGGAACTAACGAAGAGGCTCAGACTTACTTAGAGGAGTTCAGGATAAGACCAAAAGGAAAAAAAAAACGGGGAAAAAAAACAACAGCGAAATAAGCACGTTCCGTGGAAGTCAATTTGCCATGGATGGTGTGATGGTCCACAGGAGAAGTGCATCCAGCGAGCAGTAAGTGTCAGACGGACTCTATCGTAGGACAGGAGAGATTGAGGCACACAAGGATACACGCACATTAAGTGAGTTACCCGCTTGTTATAGCCAGACGGCATTGGTCAATCTTCCGTAGAGTTTTTTTCGATTTTTAATTTTTTTTTTATAATCGTTAGTTTAGGGAACATCTTCTATTGTTAATATGACGTTCTAAGACATTTACAAGAGAAGACATTTCTTGAGTTTTTTTGTATACATGTGTGAAGTTCTTCGCGTTGACTCGTGCACGTTGACCTCCTGTGGCAATCTTGTGCGATGGCGTGACGAGGTTTGTTGAACACGATACCTCTTGGTTCACCGACTAGCACTAATTGTAATCAGAGGCGTGTGTTAGAAAACCGGGATTAATTTCTTTCTTTCTCCTCACATCTACTGTGGTTACCAATGCTGCCATGGAAGGATATACAAACGTCTCTTGGCTACTGACTTGACACAAAGATAATGACACAGAAACTATATGAAGGTCGTCATGACTTTCTAATCTGATCATTCCAAAAAGTTATTTTAAAAAAGGCTTTAGAAAATGGTGACTCCCGGCGGCAGATTAAAAAAACAACTTTTTTTGTTTGCTTGTTAGTCATAAAGTAAATTGAGTGTTGGCTATTTGGCTTAAATGTAAAAAAAAAGTTGTTAAGATAAATGAATAGAATAAACAAACAGAAATATAACTTTTGAAATAAAAATTTTAGTGAGGACTTTGTCGTATCCCCAATCATCGAATAAAGAAAATTTCATAGTTCCTTAAACGTCACAACGTGAAAATAAAATCGATTGTTTCATGGTGAAAAATAATGCCTTCATTACCTAATATATTCATACCTTAATGAAAACTTTAACCAATTTTATCATAATAATAAAAGAAATTCAGTTTATTTGAAAGATATTTTTTTTTAAAAATGTCCTATCTAAAAACCAAGCATTCAGTTTAACTCTCGGTGACAATCAAATGTTAAACGTTTCGAAAGCAAAGAATAGGTCAGTTTTTGGGCAATGTCTTCTTCTAAGTACTTTCTACATATCTTGAAGTTTACCTGATTTAAGATAGATTTCCAGATGGAATGTAGGTTTATATATATATATATATTCTTTCCCCAAGAATTTTTTTTTCACGTTTTGTATTTTGTGATTTCACGCGAACAAAAGTAAATAATATTTAACATAAAATTTTATTTATCCTCTTTTAAAATAAATTTCGTCTTAATTGTTAAAAACAAGTAACACAAGTCGATTAACCCGCATTGCTGTTTAGCTAATGGCCTAAATATTAACTCAGAATATCTTTATAATTTAGAGTAATATTTAAATGTGGTGAATATTTTTATATGTATTTACTTGTGTTATTAGTTAAAATAACAATTGGAAAATATAAATATTCACTTCATTTATTTGCTTATATAAATGGAGAAAGAGCTGATAGAAATGCCTTGTTAAACAGTATCTTTCTACTTAACCATTGTACATCTGACAAAATGTATATTTTGATGAAGATAAAATAGAGTGTTATAGATGTATCAACAAACCCAGCTAATTGTTTATTTACACTAAGTCAAGGAATTTAGAGATCACTTGTACTGCTCAGACACTAATTGTAACTCTTTACTTTAATATCAAGACCTAAATTATTTGAGTATTTCTTTAACACAAATGTGGCTTTTACAGTGACTGACAAAATATATAAAACTAAATAAAATGTACTCAAGAGAGATAATTCGATACCATTTTCACTTTATGAAACCGTGTCTTCAAAATGTATTATCAGCAGTATTAACAAAGATTTTAACACCTTATTACAAACAGTCAACTAAAGTTTTAACATTTTTCAGGTGATTCCTGTAGTAAACGGTTTGGGGAGGGGGGAGGGGAGAGACTCTCTTTGGATATGTAAATGTTCATAATGTTCCCCAATGTCCTCAAACCATTTTTTTTTCAGAACTATTCCATCAAGCAGCCAGAGAAAAAAGCTTACAGAAATATGAAAATTTATTTGTGATTTTCAAACGTGGATATATCCTGACTTCTCCTTGTCATCCCCTGACTCTCGATGACGGAAGTGATTACTGAGAATTGACCAACCGGCCAAAGGCTGGAACTTCATTGCGAATATTTTCATATCTTTGAAACGACCAACACCTGATTGATAATCATTGGTCCATTCACCCCCACGCAGGGGTCTTCATTTTATCAGCTTGGGATTCCAGAACCCACCCTGGACACCCTAACTCTTCATGCGGGTCTGCCGCTGGATTTCGGACACTCCGCTGTTATGGGTATGTATGTTATTTTTTCATGAGCCTATATGTTATTAGATTGAGACTGCTTTAAAAGTCAAGTGTATGAGCTGAATGGTCTTCAACTTTATATTATATTAAATTTTCTGCACCACGCTGACAACAAAATCTCTTCATATCTTAAGGACTTTGAGCTAACAATATTTTCAAAAGATGTTCCTGTATAATGTTGCCATTTTAAATGATAACTCTGTCGGTACAGCCCCTATACAGTTTCAATCTCAATTGAGAAAAGCCCGAATTCCTGCCAACATATTCGATAAATCAATCAATTAAGTCCCAAACTCCATTAAACGATGACAGAAACAATTATCCGATGAAAATATTCAAACAGTCGGTAGCATATTTCACGCTGCTTTTTCATATTATTTATTATGCGTGGTATAGAAACAGAGGAGAAAGGGCAATGTTTAAAAATTATCGTTATAAGTTATAGTATAGATAATCCACAAAAACCGTTATCTCGAGTTGGAAATGAAATGAAATGTAATATAATTTTTTTTAAATTGGCGAAAAAATGTTTACATGATCTGATTATAAGAAAGAATTAATCAAACATCTTAGATGTTGTTTATTAGTAGTTGGTGTGGGTAGATGTAGATAGCTGGGTAGGTATGGGCAGAGGCGTCACTAGGGTTGGTGTCACCCGGGGCGGTAGCTCATGGTGTCACCCGGGGCGGTAGCTCATGGTGTCACCCTTCATGATTTAATCCATAGAACTCCTCCGTGTTTTGCAGTGCCAAATAACGGGAATATATAGCATTTTATGGTCTGGTGTCACCCCCTGATGGTGTCACCCGGGGCGGCCCGCCCCCTCCGCACCCCCCTAGCGACGCTACTGGGTATGGGTGGTGGCTGTATTTGTGGGTGTGTGTTTATATTACATATTTATATATCACATTAGCTTTGTGCATAAAGAAATCGAGTGCCAAATTATCATATCTTTAAGCATGAATATTATTTTGAATATTGACTAGCCTGACTTTTGTAAGGCACGTTTTCCACCGACGTAAGAACGAGTATGTATACTGAATGTTCACATACTGAATGTCCACATATTGAATGCGTGGGTATAGAGCTGAATAATCGCTTATAATATGGCTGTAAATGCAGGGAATTTTATCAGTTTTATTATAATTATTCTATTCTATTCTCTAATACAAATGACCCATCTTTTTGTTAAAGATAATGCAGTACAGACTTCGTAATTTAATAGTATATAATAATTTTAAAGATGCGTTCTTTTTCCGAATGACCTTAGTCGCAAAAGTTTAATAATATTTTTATACTGCATAAAATCATTTTAAAAAAATCTTTTTGGTGTAATGTAGCCTAAGATAATGAAAATTTCTTTCGTATTTAATATACATGTATTAAATAACAATAACTTAGTAATAGCATTTGGATTAGACCAGAAATTTATCCAGTCAATCGCTGAGTGTCACAATTATTAATAATTATTTTATTATGGCCCAGATTATAGTGATAAGAGAAAATTAATTTCAATTCTCTTCTTTAACTAAAGGGAGTATGTGGCATAATGTGTCCGTAAACAATAATCGATACTCTAAAACAAGTCGATATCGTCCATCCCTGGAGCATTTCCGGATGTTATTTTCTCGTTATGGCGGTCATCTCCAAGTTCTCCCTTACCAGCATCTAGCAACTGTTAGTTGTAAACGACCGTCGTTAAATTTGAAATGTAAAGAAAAATCTTTTCGTGGTCAAATAGATGAGCTGGTTACTTGACGAACGTGTCTGATGAGACCGATAAATGCACCAATTAGAATTATCTTATCGACCCTAAATATTACATCATGTATTCTTAAATTGAAGGGACAAAATAAGATAAAAATCTTAAAACAGTGTATGTAATATTTAGAAAATTAGTCTCTATTTTTAAAAAAGTATTTTAAGTTGATGTTTAATCTTCATGTAGATAAATATTATGATAGCTATAAATAGCCAACCAAAGAATGACATCAGTGATTAATGAACTTTCCATCGGCCATGGGCTTAAGTTGCTTCAAAAAATGGGTTCTAAATAATTTAGTTTATAAAATACATTACATAAACAAAATTGTTTCGAACCCTTTCCCGAGGTACGATTTGGTACATTTTTTTTCACAAGCAATTTTACTAGTTTGCTTTTGCCATAAATGATACTAAAACTTTGATGTTGCCATCAGCAATGTTCCCTGCAAGGTACGCTGGTCCGTGAGCAAAGCAGAAGTGATGTGTGCAAATTAGCACAGCATCCATCTTTTGTGGAATTGTGTATAAAATTTGTTGCGCGGTGATTCTAAACTGGTATGCGGCGACGGTCAGATATATGTGTGACCGCGCAGCTTAAATTAAACAATGGCCACTAGCAATATTATTAATTACAATATTTACTCACTCCTATATCCCCTTCCCTCCACCCTGTAGATTTATTTTCATAAAAAATATTTTTAATTGAACTATTTACGAGGGTGATGTTAATTTCATAATCAATAGATGACAATTTGCTTGGTTAGATTAAACTTGGAGATTAATATATGATATAGATTGGGACTGCGATCAAGCCTTTAAATCAAATACAATGTCTGTTCTTTTTCATTTCTTTTTATTTTACATAAATATATCATATGATATAGTATGTTTTAGGAATTTAAATATAATTTTATCACTTATTTAAGTACGTATTTGATGTTTATTTTACTGATGAAGGAATTAGCGGAAACGTTTAGCGTCGTGTTCGTTTAAAAATAAAGCTCAATTTTATTTGTGTATTTTGTATTTTAAACTTAGAGAAAATGACGTCGCTTATCACTAACTTGTGCTGTTATGAGTACACGATCCAAGGTATACCTGAAACATACTATGGAAGTTGGTAAAAATGTTAAATACATTGTGCCAACAAGAACGCCACATGCAATGAAAATGGCTCTCATTATCTAAAATCTTATCAAAGGCATTAGAGTACATTCCCTTTATATTGTCTATCCTCTGTGGTACCTGGTTCTGTCTTTATCACCATATTTATAAAGTATGTGTCGTCGGCTAAAATTCGACAACATTATGTTATGTGGAATTTCTGTTTTACTGATACAAAATATACAAAGTATACAAAATAAGTGTAGTTAATACAAACCAATGTATTCCCGCTTCTTGTTCATTTCTTACAACTTACATTAAAAATGTGGCTGTGTAGCTTTTCGCAGAATGTTTGTCTAATTTCTGTTCTGAGATACATGTCAGTAAACTATAATTTCATTCCATGGCCCGGCAGCTGTTCATCTGACTGTACATGGAATTACATTAAAAGCAGATAAGACACGTTTTATTATCGTAAATATTAGTTGTTTGTTTTTTGTTGGGGTTTGGGAGGGAAGAAGTTGGTAAATTGCCCCCCCCCTTCTTTCCACTCCAAAGCAAATCCTAATGTTGACTGCTCTATTAAATCAGTACAATTTTTTCGACATCCAAGTTAGCGGGAAAAAACAACAACAAACTCTTCAATTCTGGAAATTTCATTCACTTGAGCAGCGCTATAGGAAGCGTCTTTGCAGTATCCCAATGGACATTACGACTACAACAGACATCTTGGAAGCAGATGCTACATGCAATGACAAACAGACGCAATAGAAATCAGGATTATTTGGGTGACGTCAATTTAGAAATTTCCAGTAGAGAAATAATAAATTTAAAAATCAGTAAATTGGCTTCGGTATGGGGCAGGGTGTCGAATGTGAGGGGGAGTTCGAGGGAAGGGGTGTGTGGAGAGTTGAACTGAGGTGCACAGGGAAAACGTTTTAAAATTGTGATTTAGAGTCGCCTGCTGTAAGAGTTATGGTTGGAATTTACTGTCTGTTGAGATAAAAGCAAGGGAGGGAAAAATTGAGGATGTGGGGATACGGGTTACAGGCCCTGGCTGATTTATGCTTGGCAATAAAACTGTTCTGTCGGAGACACTGAGGGTGTAGGTAGCCACTTTTGCAGGCGGGGATGGGGTGAAAGAAATTAAAAGTTTATACCAAATTTGTTCTCCATACAATCGACCAAATAAACCATCTAAGTTTTGAAGTTTGCGTGAAAAACTAAAAAAAAATCAAATTCTGTAAACTGAAGAAAATCAAATTCTATAAAATGAAAAAAAAAAGGTGAATAAGAGATGAGAAGATATTGTAGTTTTTTAATTAGAATATGTAAAAACAAAATGAAGAATATAATTATGAAATATTTATATAGAATTTCAATAATCACAATATCTAAAGACTAATAACACTCTCGTTTAAAGTGAGTCACTCAAATAAAACTATAAATTATAAATTTACATTTAGATCTAATTTAAAGATCACGCGGTGAACGTCTTTTGTGCACAATGTTTTCCTTTAAACTTGAACTAAGAAATCTGCACTACACAAGCGTGGGGATATTACAACAGTATCATTCTTACTATACTATAACATCTAACGTGCACATTCTGTTGGATTTGATATTAAATGCGCCATTCTATTACAATCTATATTAACATCCTATATGCACCGCGTGTATCTAATGTGACGGGGTGGGGATTTTGTCACGTGATTGAAAGGCTGTAATTTAAGTGCGGTGCTTAATTAAAACGCCAAAATTCTATTGTGATGGTGATAGTATTATAGTGCATCTGTGATATTCTGATGTGATGGGGATTTTCTAATCCGTCTGACCATGTCAGTGTTTGTCTGACCATGTCAGTGTCTGTCTGACCATGACGTGTTGTATGCTGAGTTCGAAACAAATTATCAAAAGAAAATATAGTTTTTTAAAAAAGAAAACAACAACAACTTTGTCACAGTCACTGGCAGACTGTTACTGTGACACTGTTACTGTCACTGGCAGACTGTTACTGTCACTAGCAGACTGTTACTGTGACTGACAGACTGTTACTGTCACTGGCAGACTGTTACTGTCACTGGCAGACTGTTACTGTCAATGGCAGACAGACATGTAGAAACTCAACAAAACATTTACCAGCACTTAGATAACAACAACAATGACAACAAAAACAAAACATCATTAAACGAAGATAATGATTATTTTCTTTAAAGTAATACGCATTTAATGACAACTTAACACAGCACTACAAACAAAAATCACATTTTAATGCACGCCATGTCAGAGACTTGGAGCCTATGGCCAAGTCGTATAAGGAACTGAGCCCTATAACAAGGGGCCTTAATGCCCCTCTACACGTGTATGATTATTACTCCGTACAAAAAATGTCATCCCAAATTAAAACCGTCAGTGCGTGGGGTTCAGGTATTTCGCTTTTTGGTGTAAATAATTTTAATAGACAATGTCAAAGTTTTTTGTTCATCTGTTTTATAAACATACTACCTTTAAATAAAGCAGCAAATGCTAATGATGTTATTATGACCAAATCTTATCTCGGTCCACGAATAATGGTCCAGCGATAACGACGGTACGGGTCGTGCTTTATTTCATTTACCAGCCACTGGTTCATAAAGCTGAGAACAAAGAGTAATTAGATGTCGCAGTGCAGCGGTTCTCAATGTATGATTGTTATCAGCATAAAATAAAGGAGCAATTTAGTTAAAACTAAGCCATACAATAGATCTGTGATCCAGTGTAAAAAGATTTATCGAAGTTATTTTGTGAGAATAGTTGACATTGGAGGCTGACGTAACAAAAAACACTCGAGTTCCGATGTAAACAACCCATAAAACATTTGGGATATTATTTTATATTAACAAATTACATATTTTTTAAAAACTGTCTAAAAGTAAAACATATTATTTAAAGTAACTTAAAATTTGCAATGGTTTTTTTAATAAACAATTTTTAAAAAATTATATACAACACAATAAAAAATAAATGTGAACGTTTCATTTAAAGGGGAATTTGGTATAAAAAAACCCAACTACGGGAGTATTAGACTACATTATAACATTCATGTGTCATGTGTTGTTTCCTGTTTAGGGATACGACGTCATTTACTGTGTCGTTGTGTATACAAGACGTGTTACCATGGTGATCATGTAGTGTAAACAACTAATGAATGTACTGGGTCATCTTAAATGTATTTTATTAATAGAAAACATGTTAAATGGTTTTATTATGTGTGTAAGGATTGGAACACAAATTCACCTTAAAGTCAGCAACATATTGGTCTCCATGTAAACAAGTCACAATCTAAACTCTAAATGAGGGTTGGGATTTCACATCCAATATTACGCGCATCAAAGTATCATTAAATAAAAACTAAGCTGATTAGAGTAATTCTTGGAGAATAATTTTAATTTAATAATTATTTTTTTTACTGAATGATAAAATGTAACCATTCTTCATAAATGAAGCCATACTTTTAAAATGTAGCTATTCTTTATAAATGTAGCCATTCCTTGTAAATGTAGACATTCTTTATAAATTGAGCAATTCTCTATTTTATTTTATTTTATTTGGAAATTCTCAGAAGTGCGTGTTGTTGGATCTTGAAATACATAAAAAATGCAGACCTCAACTACTTCCAAAGTGAAATTTCAAAACATTCCCTTCCGGCTGATGAATATTGGAGATATAAATTATGTTTATTAGACAACTCGTATTTTCTCAATTCAAACTTGTTTCTATTGATCTACTAACATAGTGCTGTCCGTTCTCATATATTTTATCATTACCATCACTGTGGTGAACATGTTGCTGTCGGACAAGTCAAGTTTGGCTTCACTTAAACTTAAACGATCCATGTGAAAATGTGCAGGTCTTCTTCATTTTGTCTGTGTCTGTGTTGAAGGTGTTTCTTTATTCGTTTCCGTTTCTCAAATTTTATCTTCGTTATGAAATTGTTAATGCATCAATCTCGTCTACACAACTCCAGAAAGTAACAATTTATCAAATGTCAGAAATCTTCCCCTACTTTCACGCCCCCACTTTTCTCCCTACTCCGCCCCCTCCCCCCGTGTCTCTACTACAAGAAATTTCAACAATTAGACCAAGTTACCTTGTTTACATCATACAACTAAAAACCCTCGTCCTCTCACCCAACAACCGCATCCATAAACTCGTCACACGTTTGAAAAATAAACCGTTAGAGTTAACGCCCCCGAGTGCGCCATATCCCCAAGCATTTTGAGGCTCGAGAGTATCCAAGCACCAAACGAGGCTCCACGCTGTGAGCCGACAGCCGACTCTGCTAAAGTCATCAAACTCGGTGCTGGGGGAGGGGGTGAGGCACGGCATCAGGCTTGCTGTGGATCACTCAACACTGCCGAGAAGTCTCCTCTCCCCGGGGCTGCCACGAAATCCAGTAGGGACGGACTCGGTGCTAACCCCTTGCCAGTGTTTCCACACTTGGCGGGAAAAAAGGTTGCCATTTTAAAAAAATAATTTTAAAAAAATCACGCTACCAATGATGGTCATTTTTTTTTATAGCTCACTTTTCAGGGTGATTAAGCATTTTCCAGGTACAGCTAAAAAAATGATGATCATTATAAAATGGATTGTTGCAAATCTTAACTTTTGAGTGTCTTGAAGTGCAAGTCAGAAAAAAAAAGTGAATGTCTTTTGTGCCGAGATAAGATCTAAGCATCGCCGATTTGTAAAATACAGAAAACAATAAATGATTCGAGTATATTATAATGAAATTTTCAATAAATTAAAAAAAAACAACAACACAAAATTTAGCTAAAAGATCACAACTGCCACGGGTAGTCACTTTAATTCTCCCCAACAGAGAAAATGATATTTTCAAAAGTGTTACAAGTTCCTTAGTAAGGATTCACAAGTTTACTTCATTATTTTTTATTCATTTCCTGAATCATGTTGTCCGGCTTAGCGTGTCGGATTTGTTTATTGTTATTGTCGTAGGTTTCTTAAAAACAACTTCCACTTGCTTGCATGTCCTCCTACAGAATGATTACTAGAGCTTCTTTATAATTTCTTCTTCTGTTTTCTTGAACGTCTATAAATTTCTCTATTTCTTGAACCAGAGCACAATCGACTCCCTACCCCTACCATATTTCAAAAAGTCGCTCTCAGAAACACATGTATGTCAAGTAAAAGGTGTAACATACCACACACATACATACTGCTACTAAGTGTTAAGGGTCCGGATCAATACTCTTAACTTTATGGCACCTAACAATGTTGACGGTTTGACTATGCATCTGTGAAGTTTGTACTTTGTACAGGGCTCCTCATTAGGGGTATTAGTTACTGGAGGTTGGAAAACAAGAGGCAATACGAACTTAAGTAAGGGTTGAAACATATACACACATGTCTTGGCAAGGACACGAACACACACACGAAAGCACACAGGCCTACAACAAACTTTGAACAAGAATAAAAAGTGTTAGTGTTCATAGGATTAATTCATATCGCGTTCATTAAACTTCCCCATAAATAAATCAATAGCAATTCATAATCAAGTATCGTAATCTTCAGCATAAATGATTACAGTCATGCAATTCTAATTTTGTTGATTGTTTGTATAATATTAATAATAATTATTTTTGTTGAAGGTATTATTTCTCTAACAACCCCTTTGCAATTCTTTAGCAATAATATTAATAATGATAAACTTTAGTTTCCCAAACGTGTGTTGCCATGTAAGGCCAGTGTATCCCAAAGTGTTCTACGTCTACCTTTGTGGGCATGGGATGAAATAAGCGGGGTACACGTCTCAGATTAAAATAAAACCAGGGAACCACATTTTAATGGGCCGTCACAGCCTAATCCCTTACAATTCCAATACCATTGATAATAAAACTTAAACTTATATTATATTATGGATATCCTTTTTCGTTTTAATAATTTTCATTTTGGCAAACAGTGATAGAAATAAATGCGAATTTTTTATTAGCACACAGTGAAAGAAAGAAAATACTGTCATTTGCAAACAGTGATAGAAATAAATGCCAATGTGTCATTGAGGTTACAGTAGCGCCAATGGGTTCTCGGTTTCAGATATACTTAACGCCCCCAATAGACAAACAAACAAGCAGAAATATATCAACAAATAAAGCCCGGGCCAAACGTTCCAGGCCTGTTGATGGTCTGATGGATTATCCCGAGGACAAGCTCCGGACAAAAGTTTGCTTAGAATCTGTTAACGCTGGAGTATAACGGGGGGGGGGGGGGGGAGCAGATTCCTGTTGGAACCGAGACGACCTGACAACTTTTGAAAACTTTAAAAAGGAAGGGCCTTTTGAATATGGACATATACGATTATGGTATATCTAGGTAAATGGCGTTATGGGGAATCAACAGCTGAAGATATCTGTATTCTTGGAATATCTTAATGAAACAATTTGAATAGTGTATTAAAGCGTCAATATTAATGCATTCATTTAAGTTATTTACAGAATACAAAAATTGCATATTAAGATTGGGCACAAACAAAACAACATGAAATTCTATTTCACTGAACCTCTGGCTTATTCTAATAGAAAAAAGTTTGAACAAAATAGTTGGCACCGAAGACAAAATTAGGTCACTTCTTAACCTATGAAAAACAGCTTTTGACCGGCGTCGTAACAAGATCTTCCTATGAATACATCCCATATTATGCTAGACTGGTGCGGGTTTTGGGCGATTTCTTGTAAGGACTGGTTTCTTTTGTTTGCACCGAGGACAACTCCTGAAAACAGTAGCCATGGAAACGATAGCTTTTTTTGTGGGTAGCCAGAAATTTAAAATAATACTTTTTTTTCAAGAAGCTAGTAATACATTTCCCGAGAGTGGGCCAATAGCTAAATATTTTGGTGACAACAGAGTCACATTTTATTCTGATCCGTGATCTCAAATTAGATTAAATAAAAGTTGTTATATATGGTAAATATATAAATGCAGCTTATTGTACCCCAAGCAAATTGCAAAGTCTCAATTACTGCAGACAGACAAGTATATTATATTTATGTTTTCTACTGGATACGATTGCATGTTATAACGTAACCTTTGTCAAACTTGACCACTCAGTCAGACTGATCTCTCATTAGTTTTCTTAAACCCACTTCACAATAATCACCTGGTTATAGTCACAACAAAGATGCATATTTTTTGGTTACAATAAATGTCATTGTCTGTGATGGTCCAGTGATGGTAGTGTGTCTCTGATATGACTGATTTATATCATTTATATGAATCTCGCTATTACCAACTCACATCTTCTTCCTTGACCAACATACACTTGTCACGTCATCAACTTCATGTTCCTCTCAATAAAGACAACTAAACAAATTTTCATTCTGATTCTAACCTAAAACAACTTAATGAATATAAAAATGAAAAGATAATTGTGTTATAAACATTGTTTTTTAAAAGTAACATTTCACATTCCAAGGTCATGGCCAAAGCATAAACAACCACGATTTTAACTGCAAAAAAGGGAATGGAAATTTAGAAAAATATCCCTCCACCAAAAGCAAAACAAACAAACAAACTCACTGACAAAGAAACTAAAAAAAATATTTAAAATATTAAAAATACATTTTCAAAAAAACTTTGTATTTTACCACCTAAAAATGAACGATTTGTTTCTCCAAATGTTAGACGCACAATTTCCGAATGAAGTCACACCCAAAGAAATAATGGGAGTTGACAGCTCGTATTTTTTAGAGGAGCCGCTAGCTCAGGGAGATGGAACCTTCAGATAGTGGATTAACTGGAGTGTTCTAGCAAGGGGAGTTAAATACAAGTGGAAATCTCTTAGAGTTGAGCAAATCTGTCTCCTTAAAACAGACTCAACCATTAACATAATTAACTGTGCAATTTCAATATTCTGAAAGAAGTATACAAACGGTGTTATTTGATTATTGCTATATAATATACCGAAGAGTGGTGAAAGGGCGTCAAATATTTATTTATTTTTTTAAAAAAGCACAAAATGTGCAAGGGGAGACAATATGTATGTTACGTTTGTTTTCTTCTTATCCTTGCGGGCCACTAAGTTGACCTCAGTCTCCTTTACTTGAACAAATTGTAACATGTGAGAAGGGGAGAGTGGGGCAACATCAGGTTGTTTATGCTGATGCTCGAGGAAAAGATTTGGTTTCAGAATTGTACAACATGCGAGCCGAATATTCATGCACGAGAGAAACATTCTCATATTATAAACAGCAACGAAAACTGTTAACAGATATTTGGAGTTACAATGAAGGATTATGAGGCGGGATAAGCTCGAATTTGTTGGCGTTACTGGATTACTCAACATATGGGTCGTTACTGTAAATGTTGGTCATTCTCTTTATTTATCACGTTAAACATTGCTACACACCCAAATATAAAACAGTTTTTTTTTCTCAAACTATTGTAAACTATTTCATTGGTTTAATAGACAAACTAGCTTATTTCTCGATGATATTATTCATGTCGTCTAGGCCAAAAAGGCAAGAGGTGTGTGGATTAATTTGTATCAGCGCCATCAGATATCTTTCGTCAACTATCGTCTCATTGTCTTACTGTATCAAGGGTCCTTTATGCCAGGGGTGGGCAAACTATGGCCCGCGGGCCGTATGCGGGCCACCACGGGTGTTCTTTGCGGCCCGCGGAAGCCTGCGGTAATATCGAAAAAATCTATAAATTCGTGTTAAAGAATGATGTTTGTAGTTGAATCGAGGCTAAATTATGGTTACCAATGTAGCCGCTCGTCCTAAAAAAGTTTGCCTATCCTGCTTTATGCCAATGATTCGTCCTAACTGGTAATTAATTAACAAAAAGATAAAAGGGTTAAAATTGCTTTGACTGCTCATTAACTGTGAATGCTTCATTATATTAAAAAAATTAATGTAACAATAAACATGTATATATTAACGAATACAAACCATTAAATCGATATTCCTATGTCAACTCATTACCATTTTAGATTAATCTTCATTTCGCTAAGACTGAAAATTATTCAGGTGCTATTTTTCTTAGAATTGTTTCCTTATCTCATTTCAGAGCACCAGACTTATGGTGAAGTCAATCAGCTTGGGGGTGTGTTCGTCAACGGCAGGCCACTCCCCAACGCCATCAGACTTCGTATCGTGGAGCTAGCACAGCTCGGGGTACGCCCATGTGACATCAGTCGCCAACTCCGGGTGTCACATGGGTGTGTCTCAAAAATCTTGGCCCGCTACAACGAGACGGGATCCATTTTGCCCGGGGCCATAGGCGGGTCTAAACCCCGGGTAACCACGCCCAACGTCGTCAAACACATCAAGGTTTACAAAGAAAGGGATCCAGGGATCTTCGCTTGGGAGATACGTGACAAACTATTGGCTGACGGCGTCTGCGACAAATACAACGTGCCGTCAGTCAGCTCGATCAGCAGGATTCTCAGAAACAAGATTGGTCCAGGGTCCAACAATGGCGGGTCAGGGGGTGGGTCCAGCCCCGTGCCAGGATCACAATACGAAAAAGCCTCCCCGCCCCCTGGTCACCATCCTCACCACCACCCAGTGGCGGCACACCCACACCACGGCCAGAACCACCACAGTTCTCTCTACAACGCCCAGTTTTACCCCTACTCGTGCGCCCCGACGCCCTCAATGCCCCCAGCCATGGGGCACCCTCAGATCATGTCACACAATCCTCACCAACCTCCGGGGGTTCCTCCCGGCATGGGATTCCAGATGTCATCTGCCATGTCATCTCATCACAAGCCTCCCTCGGGGGGCTGCGGGTCCCCATGCATGATGAGGGCGTGGCCTTCATCTCATTCCGTGCACGATATCCTTGGCTTCCACAGACCGCCCCACTCCATGGGTGGCCAACATATGCCTATGCCACCCGACGGCATGATGCCCAATGCCATATCTCAGCCTTACAACATGGGGAACTATTACATGAAGACACAGATGTCACCAATGTATCTACAGAGCTGATGAATGGCGAAGTCGTTTTATCTTGTCCTCTAAATACAATTTTCTGATAAATTTGATTGGATTCTCAAACAATATTGGCAAGTGTCAGGATGTGCAGCTCAAATGTTTGTTGATATGCAAACCTTGTTAAGTCCTGACTTTAAGGACAAATTTGTTTAAGGGATTTTCATACTAGAAGCAATTTTTTTTTACGTTTGAAAAATAATAACTGAAATACGGGACTAAATGCGTGTATAGAACAAAAAACATGAAGAAGACAAACATTTTCAAATTTTTATCTCTAAGTTAACCTGATTACATTTACAGCTTTATGTTTTTTTTTAATAAAATGTTGACCGGCGATCTATATTTTTTAAACAATTCAGTATTCAGAGAAGACGTCTATATTATAATGTTATTGTATCATTCAGACAAGACCTCCATATTTCTGTTATTTTCTTAATCACTGTGTGTCACCTGGACCAAATTCATCTACAATAAATGGCTCATTCATTACAGCATGAGACTCGTTTCAAACAGTCAAATCGTACTGTTACCATTGATATTTACTATACACATCATTTTTTAAAAAATATTAGCCCCTTATTTATAACAATTGTTCTCGCACCATACAATCTTTGTGCCTCCGATGATTCATTAACAAAAGAGGACACCCTGTTGTCCCTACATATAGCGTACTGGTGACAAATTTGATCAAAATTTGATTCATGTGTTATGAAAGGTTTCTTGTGCGCTAGTTCGTCTCATAATTCTGATTCAAGCGCATGAGAGAAATCCCGTGTTTATTTATCTGTCCAATGTACTTATACAATAATCTTGTTCTGCTTAGTTTTATTTATTTTTAGTTTCTTTATTATTATTATTTGCTGCTGAATTGTTCAAGTATGTATACGTAATGTCACTTAATGATTATAAGATGCTAATTTTGTTTCCAAAGATCGGTAACATTGACATTAATTGAAATAAATAATGGCGTAAGCCTCTAATGTATCTGAAAGTCACTTTGTCTTCCATCTTATAAGTAAAATTATAAGTAAAAACATAATTTTTCAAACAATACAACTATACTCCACTCTTCCAGACATTAAAATAGCGTAACCTTTTCAATATCTTAATAGAAAATAAGTTTGTATATTATTATACATTTATGCAATGACAACCTTAAAGGGCTACAATTTTTCAATATAATGTTAAAAAAGTAATATAAATTTAAATAATATACCGGGTATTTAAAAATCAGTCAGTCAGCCTATGGCCGTCATTTGATAACAAGCATGCTGCAATTTAATCTTTAAAAAAAATACATTTTAGTCTAGTGCCCTAAATACAAGGGGGGGGGGCGGCATGCACGCTCAGGTGGCGTATAGAGACGCGGGTTCGAATCTCTGTGAAGGCAATGATTTGTTCCCGGGGCTCAGTGTGTCCCTGAGTCCACCCAGCTCCGAATGGGTACCTGAGTCCACCCAGCCCCGAATGGGTACTTGAGTCCACCCAGCTCCGAATGGGTACCTGTTTCCACCCTGTTCCGAATGGGTACCTGAGTCCACCCACCTCCAAATTGGTACCTGAGTCCACCCACCTCCGAATTGGTACCTGAGTCCACCCACCTCCGAATGGGTATCTGAGTCCACCCAGCTCCGAATGGGTACCTGAGTCCACCCAGCTCCGAATGGGTACCTGAGTCCACCCAGCTCCGAATGGGTACCTGAGTCCATCCACCTCCGAATGGGTACCTGAGTCCACCCAGCTCCGAATGGGTACCTGAGTCCACCCTGTTCCGAATGGGTACCTGAGTCCACCCAGCTCCGAATGGGTACCTGAGTCCACCCACCTCCGAATGGGTACCTGAGTCCACCCACCTCCGAATGGGTACCTGAGTCCACCCACCTCCAAAATGGTACCTGAGTCCACCCACCTCCGAATGGGTACCTGAGTCCACCCACCTTCGAATTGGTACCTGAGTCCACCCACCTCCGAATGGGTACCTGATTCCACCCAGCTCCGAATGGGTACCTGAGTCCACCCAGCTCCAAATGGGTACCTGAGTCCACCCACCTCCGAATGGGTACCTGAGTCCACCCACCTCCGAATGGGTACCTGAGTCCACCCAGCTCCGAATGGGTACCTGAGTCCACCCAGCTCCGAATTGGTACCTGAGTCCACCCAGCTCCGAATGGGTACCTGAGTCCACCCTGTTCCGAATGTGTACCTGAGTCCACCCACCTCCGAATTGGTACCTGAGTCCACCCAGCTCCGAATGGGTACCTGACACTAGTAAGGAAACCAAAGGCGCCGAGCATTCGGCCACACAATCCTCTCATAGCCGTGGCCTATGAACACTGCGTCATTTGCCAACAAACAGGCATGGACTGTGCGTACTTATCAGAACGTAGGACGCAAAAATCTTATGCAATAGAAGGAGCGTCTGTAATTTAAAAAATATACATATAAAGATGCTTTAAAATACCACTAATGCATCACATGTTCTCGTAGTTTACAGAAATTTGATACATCATCTAATGTGAATGTAGATGATGAGATTGAACTTTAACGTTTGCAGGTTGAGGAATGGCACAGATTTGATACGTTCATAAAGATAAAGTGTGTTCACAAATTCTTATTTGTCATTTAGGCTTAGAATTTCTTATGTCTTGAAACTCTGCAGCTGATTCTGTCAATAGTTTCTGGTCACCGATGATGGGCGGATTTCTTTTTAGTTTACCGAATGCTGTTGGTAGCTTCACCAGTCGATGAAATTGGAAATCATTAAAAGAAAATATTAGACTGAATGAGTAAACCTTTCAATGCATTAACAAAAAAACATACGCACTTGTCGGTCGTTTGACACAGTTTATGTACATAGCTGAAAAATTTGACTGTGATATTTATATACATTTCTCTTGGGCTCACCTGCTAAGTTCAAAGGGGAGGGGGGAGGCTGGCGAATGTTGTTGCTTATTCTCTAGACTATAGATAAACATCGCAGTAAACAAAACAATTCTTTTTGTTGAGACTTAGATGAGTTGTTTGTTTTAAAAAAAAACTAAGGTGAACATTACTTTAAATGTGACATCATATTTAGATATTTTTTTTTTTAAAAAAAGGTTCGGTTAGTGTATAGTTTCTTTTTGACAACAAGATGTAAACAATGGGTAAGGGTTAGACACAATATAAGGAGCATCTGTAATGTATAAGATAGATTTTTTGCCTAGATATTTGTAGAAGTTATTCAGTAATATCCAATTTAATTGTTAAGAGCTGAGATTTAAAGAGCGTTTTCGTTCAAATGAATATGTAAAATAACTTCATCAATTTACAATAAACCAAACATTTTATTGAGATTAAATTTCCCGAATACGGAGTATAGAAAGAGGTACTGAAATCCTGTTCAAAATCGATGTCGAGATTTTAAATAATCTTGACGTTTTACATCTTCTTGAGTCGGAAATACTCAGTTTTTCAATCTTGTCTGTTTACATTGTGATCTGTTTCTGTTAGGTGAACAAATGTGATATACAAGTATTAGATCGGATACATATGCCTCTATGAACTTTAAGCGATTTCCGGTTACCGCCAGTGGTACCCCTTCCCTATTGTACTGAAGTGAACTTGTGGGGGATGAACTCAAAAACTTTCAAAAGTTTCATAGTAATCGGATGAATGCTGTACTAATGCATAAAAGACAAAATGACATAAATTCGGTTTAACATCGTTCTTTTTTCACGAACTGAATCTTGCTAAAATAATGACAGCACATAGCGAAATATAACAGCGAGGAGCACGCTACGTTAATCTCGACACCATGTTTTTCATTTGTTATTTTATGGTCAATTCAATTTTTACTTTCTCGTTCGTGGATTACATAGGCATTGTCATTCTAAAACCGGAAAACGTCATAACTCTTGAGTAATGTTCCAATTTTAGATTACATTTTAGCGGACAATGTTTTGTATCGAATCAATAATTAAGCTCTCAAACATGTTAGCATAGTAAAACTACGTTTACGTATTGACTCGTATCTTTCGTTTACGATTTAATGAAATGCGCCCCCCCCCCATTAAAAAAAATATATATATATCCCCAGTATTCTTATTAATAGATTTCCGCCATACAATGCCTATATGAAAGTACTGTAATCGTGCTAAAAATAGAAATAAAGATTTTGATAAATCTCGACGTTTTACAATTCCGGTGTCGGAAAAACCCAGTAAGTGAACGAAATTTCATATATAATTTAGTTTCTGTCATTTTTTTAAACGATATCCAGTTGCCTAAAGTGTAATATTACTCTATTTTCGATTTTTCAAAAATCTTTTCTTTTTTTTTTTCACTAGATATAAAGCGGTTAAAACCCGTTTTGTTATATACGAAGTTTCAAGAAAATTTAGGGGAGCTCACTCCAACTTTATTTACATTTCATGACTGACTACGACTGTTGACCGGTCCACTTTCAGAAATAGCTGGTCATTGTAGATCAGGGGGTGGACTAACTCTTTGACCCGATGGTCCCGTTGATATATCAGAAGGTCTGTGGAGAGTTAATCCCTTAATAGCCTACATTATTTCTTATGTACATATGTGTTAGCTTCCTCTTGCTACAAAGCAGTATCGTAGGACGCAATAATCTTAGATATATATCTTCTATAGTATAGAAGAGCGTCTGTAACAGAAAAGATAAACAAAATTAATTACTACAACTGTATTTTAATGAACCAGTCATAACAATACAAAACTTTTCTTTTAAATGACAGTGTTTTACATTGCACACTTCAGAGTCATTTACTGCATCATTTCGAAATATGAGACATAAAATGTTAGTACATTGTGTCGTCTGGGGCCCGATGAAAGTTTTCCTAACTACGATAATTGGTGTCTGACGTCTGCTTCAACATGCAGAATTTATGATTGGCCTTGACGCCGCCCTGTGTCACTGTGACGTTAATGTCAGGGTCACTGATGAAATCACGATCCCGATTGGACCACGCCCAGTTCCCACGCCGACCGTTCGTCCCCGTGACCAATGTGACATGTCACAGACGATAGTAGCCACGGACACACGGTGGTCTACGTGTTGGCCAGTCCCAGGGCACGAGACAATGGTGGGAACATCTCACCTGACAAGCGGAGCTAACTTACATAGTGACCTCTGACACCGGAAGTTGAACGACAGGAGCGTATTGACTAATACACAGGACAACGGGAACGAGGACGCACTGAGTTCAGAGGGAAGCTAAGGAATGATGATCATAATATGATCATATGATACATGTGACTATTAAAGTTAAGACTACAGGGAAAAGGGTGTGTGCGTAAAGGAAAGTTTTATGTTAATGAAAAAAATGCAAAGGAAATAATAAAAACTAGATTGTGCCAGGCGCCGTGGCGCCTGCGGCGCCCCGATTTTTTGGGCGCCTACGGCGCCAACCTTTTTTTAAAAGACCAACTAACTTGTCCTTTTTTGATAAATACGAATTATTAAACTTTCTGAAATGTACGCAAAGTATTTATTTAATAATAATAATAGGGGTTGTATTTTGCGTACCGATGCACACCAAACAATGACGTCATCATATTAAATATTTTTACAGCGCTCATCAACACACGATTTTTCAACTAAACTAACTGCTGTAGACTGTCGTACATCGCTCCTCAGCGTTTCAACTAAACTAACTGCTGTAGACTGTCGTACATCGCTCCTCAGCGTT
>MUZC01000109.1:432994-448447 GCA_002072015.1 Radix auricularia
GGGGGGGGGGGGGGGTAAAAAAATAATTGTATATTAAACAATAGGCACAAAATATACAGCGTGTTCTCCCTGAAAGGGCCATCACCCATAATGTAAAGTCCTACAACGGACAAGAAACGCCTTCACTTACTCCACGGAGGTACAAGCTCGGTGAATCTAGAGTTATCCATCCTGGGAACTCACACGTACGATAATTGATTGTTCAGAAGGAAAGGGGGGTAACCTGAGAAAAATGAGAAGGAAACTATGTACGCTCTTCAAAGAAGGAGGTGAGAAATGAATATGATGGCCTGCGATAGAGTGACGCGTTTCACAGAAATGTAATGGCCGAAACATGAAGGGGTGAATGAGTGCGAGGGGCCAGGAGCGAGTCTATTCTACACGCTCCATGAAACAATGACTGGTCTCGGGGTTACAAGAGTACAACGGGGGGGGGGATTTTACACTGACAAACAGCTTTATACTTGGGGAATGTCGTAAAACAGCTAGCTGCAGGATATTACCCTGACAAACAGCTTTATACTTGAGGAGTAATGTCGTCAAACAGCTAGCTGCAGGATATTACGCTGACAAACAGCTTTATACTTGAGGAGTGTCGTCAAACAGCTAGCTGCAGGATATTACACTGACAAACAGCTTTATACTTGAGTAGTGTCGTCAAATAGCTAGCTGCAGGATATTACACTGACAAAACAGCTTTATACTTGAGGAGTAATGCCGTCAAACAGCTAGCTGCAGGATATTACCCTGACAAACAGCTTTATACTTGAGGAGTGTCGTCAAACAGCTAGCTGCGGGATATTACACTGACAAACAGCTTTATACTTGAGTAGTGTCGTCAAACAGCTAGCTGCGGGATATTACACTGACAAACAGGTTTATACTTGAGTAGTGTCGTCAAATAGCTAGCTGCAGGATATTACACTGACAAACAGCTTTATACTTGAGTAGTGTCGTCAAAACAGCTAGCTGCAGGATATTACACTGACAAACAGCTTTATACTTGAGGAGTAATGCCGTCAAACAGCTAGCTGCAGGATATTACCCTGACAAACATCTTTATACTTGAGTAGTGTCGTCAAACAGCTAGTGGCATGATGTTACCCTGACAAACAGTGAAATACTCACGTTCGCTTCTCTGCACACATTCTATGCAATAAATACCACTAACCAGCACGTGTGTTAAAATCATGATTTTTATCAAAGTTAATAACAGCTTCTTTTCATTTTCATTTGTCCTTTTTTCATTAGTCACATAAAATCGTTTCGGTTAACAATTAAACAAGAAATGAAATAACACTAATTTGTCACCATCTTGTATTGAAATGCAGACGCTTGGAACAAATCACTATAACTACTAAATTAGTGACCGTAAAAAGTACAACCTTTAAGAGTAAATTTGAAAGAAACTAAATTACACAAGTTTTGAAAATAATTATATTTCAGCTGCAATCTAATAATTTTGAAAAAATGCATATCAGAATAAAATAATATAGTTCTAACACTGAATATTCATTTTTAAAAAATGTATTGTTATTTTATTCATTTATTCCTATATTGGACAATTTTATGTGGACGTTCGAACAATTTATTTTTGGTGCAGTAAAGTTTTTCAAGTATTTTTTTTTTTAGTGGTGCGCTGCTTTCTAAAATTAGTAGCGTTACGAACGGTCGGGAAATACATAACAAATTATGTATATTGATGAGCTGGACAATAAACAATTCCTTGTAAAATGTTATTATTAGTTTACGCATTAAGTTAATTAAGGCTAAAGTGATTATCACTGTTAACTTTAACACACACACGCACGAAGACACACACAAACATTAAGACGTTTTGCTCTGTCCTCCTTTCATTTACACTTAAGTGTGGTTTTATGACTTTACAAAAATACAGTAATAGGGAATCCCCGAAATGTTGAGTTTGACAGACGCTCAAGAACACTCGAATCCATTTTTCTCAGATGTGCCCCATAAAGTATCAACGGAGACAAATTATACGCACACGGGGGTAGATGCTGCAGACATTGAGAGCCGTGGACTGGTCGGAGGCACAAGTGCGCGGTCTGTGCTGGCGGTAAGATATCAACCATAATAATTACATCAGCCCGCTGTCAGAGACCCCGCTTCTTGAGCGCAGTCCCTCGCCAACTTCTTCGTGTGGCTTCTTGGGAAGCTGATCTTTTCCCTAATTGAAAGCATGGGCTACTTGTGTTTTCTCGACATTAGTTTTGATTAAAGGCAGGCGACACTAGAGGGTGGGCTGGGGGTAAAAAGAAAGGGAAAATAAATTGTACTTCCGCTCCAAGAGTGTGGCCTTATTGTTCTATTTTAAACAACTTGTGACTGGGTAAGTGTGTCAGTTACGTCTGAGGTCGGGTGGAACCCAAAAGTTATGACATATTGATCAAGCCAGACAACAGTGCACGCTGTATGTCGACGCCTTCCCCCCCCCACCTCAACCAATGCCAAACTTAACCACAAGTTGAAATTTGCTTTAACCGACTTCAAATGTCTCTGGGTGCCGTGCTGACTCGTGAGCCCCAACAGCCGCTGTTTTAGAGTGAGGTGAAAGTATACATTTTTAAGCTGAAAATATTTATGTATATACGTGAACATTTCAAGAGTTGAGGTCAGCAATGTTTGTTAAGGCATGTTCCCTACTTCAGCTTTTAGGATATAACTTCTTTCTCATCGACAACGCCAGTGTTTATCATGGGACTTGAAGGAGAATGAATACATTTCTCTCAAACTTACCAGTAGTATCACCAGTTGTTCCAACTTACCAGTAGTATCACCAGTTGTTCCAACTTACCAGTAGTATCACCAGTTGTTCCAACTTACAGGTAGTACCACCAGTTGTTCCAACTTACCAGTAGTATCACCAGTTGTTCCAACTTACCAGTAGTATCACCAGTTGTTCCAACTTACCAGTAGTATCACCAGTTGTTCCAACTTACCAGAGAGTATCACCAGTTGTTCCAACTTACCAATAGTATCACCAGTTGTTCCAACTTACCAGTAGTATCACCAGTTGTTCCAACTTACCAGTAGTATCACCAGTTGTTCCAACTTACCAGTAGTACCACCAGTTCTTCCATCTTACCAGTAGTACCACCAGTTGTTCAAAAGTCGTCCACCTCCAACGTCCAAGCCTGATTGTAGTTTTGGTCAGAGAAACACAATGTTTTCAATATAATTTTTGACATTAAGTATTTTGCCTTACAACCGGGCAATTATATCATTCTAATGGTCGGGTAGGTTATAAATTATCGGGATTTATCTACCAACGTCCGGTGTAGTAGAACCCCCCCCCCTCCCACTTCCACACTTCCTTTTCCACATCACTAGTGTTAAGGGGAGAGACCTGATGTCAGTGTATCCCTTGTCCCGCCCCTAATACCACAGATTTACTCGACTAGGTGCAACAAGTGCGATGTCTAGATGGCAGAAATGAATCCAGGGGAGCGGAGGTGCTGGGGAGGTTGAGGGGCACATCCCCCCACATGCAAGGGAGATCATTTTAAAAAAAAAAGAACAACCGAAAGATAGCAGAGACGACGGGTGCTAGGGGAGACAAGCCGGGAGCGACAAGTGCAGGAGTATGACAGGCCATTTCCAGTTCGCGTTCCTGGTGGTGCGATGCGCAAAAGAAGAGCGTTGGGAATTAGGAAAACTGACAATGAGATTAGTTTCTCGGGAACAGCGATGAGGGCCCCTGGGTGCTCGCTGCCATGAGATGAACCCATCTTTTCAACTGGACAGGGGTGGGAGGGAGGAGGTTCGTCAAAGTGCCACTACAACCAATACATTGGTTTAAACAATTACAGTTTAAAGCAGAGAACAATGAGATAGTGGAATTTCAAGGAATAAAAGGGTTTAAAACAAGGTTTTAAAAAAAAAAAAAACAATAGTTAACGACTTGCAAGAGCCATTAATAAAAGGGTTTAAAACAAGGTTTTAAAAAAAAAAAAAACAATAGTTAACGACTTGCAAGAGTCATTCTTACTTTTTTTTTATATTTAAGGACTGTGTCACGGTCTGGTAGTATTATTGGAAAGATCACAACGACGATGTCACCAACATAACAACAATCGCCAATAATACGCGTCTAATATATAACTCCTAACTACTTCTTTCTCATTCACCTTCTACTTCTATTTCTATCGTGCAGCTATTACTAGACTATCTAACCATCGTTACGTCACAGGCCCTAACCAGGCGTCATAAGTTAAGAGCGCATTCAATATAACATGCTGCACCGTGCGCCAAACCAGTGATCCTTATCGTGCAAAACTCCATTAACGCCTATTTGTAGACCCGACACACATGACATTTAGAAATGATGGACTTTATCAAAAAATATCCTGTATAATAAAGACAGTTGTCTGTCCGGTCCTCGATAGCGATTGGTCCCTCAAACTCCTACAGACCCCTACAGCGGAGAAAAAATAAATATCATTTCCATATTGGCCAAAGTTACGCAGACGTTTAAAACGGGTTATTTTTGGTGCAGTATTTTTGTAATCATTCAGCACTGTGTTCCTATCTTGAAGTGTGTAACTCCTGCTAATCACTACTGTAACTCCTAGACAACATGCCACCGAAATGACGGGGGAACGTCCTTGGACGGGCTTCGTTACTCGTACATATATAACGTAGGAATGTTATTACTAATATTACTCGTTTACCACCCATTTTTACTTTTGTGTTACATCAACAACTAATATAGTCATTTTTTTTTGTTGTAAACCAGACGGTAATGTTTATTGTACACGATATACTGTAATACACCATCGCTGGTAAAGTGGCCTTGGGAGGCAATGTGAAATAGGAAATAAGCCCCATTGGCGTTTTCTTCTTTAAGTAATTTTCCATTTTCGTCGAAGTGGGAGGCAAAAGATTTGATCCCACTCTGGCGGCACTCATACAGTCTACGAGTCTGGTCTCGTGGTATTGTTGACAGTGGTATGTAGTGGTAATGTTGACAGTGGTATGTGGTGGTAATGTTGACAGTGGTATGTGGTCGTAATAATTGTTTGCCAGCGGCACAGATTGTTGTTATTGTTTGCACCAAAACAAAATGATTGAACAGATTTCATGTGCAGAAATTCCGTACAGTGCTAAACCATTAATTCAACAAGCGAGAATCTTGAGGGTCAAGAGGTGCTTGGTCCAGCTGTTATGACCTTGAAGGGCGAGCCACCACACGAGTCTGACCCGTTACTGGCCGAGGAGGAGAAAGTAATTTGGAGAAACAAATTTGATGCGACACCGGTCAGCGCGAGGGGGTGTTTTCACAGCGGGGTCACTTCAAAGATGGAATCTGGCGAGAGCGATTGAAATTGTTTTTGTTGTAATGAAAAGCGCCGGTTAGCGAGGAAAGGTTGAGGGGGGGTTTCTTCGTCACATTTGTTGCGAGGACGGACACAGTTTCAAAGGGCGTTGTTTACCAAGGCGGACCACATACAGGGCAATTAGCCCGGGTTGGGTGACTGAGAGAACTTCTTCTAAACAAATGTGACGGCACGGTCTCAGAGTTTCCAGTTGTTGTTTTTTTTGCTGAGGGAGCTGCGGAAGATGTAAGAAGAAAATGTTATTTACCCCCAATAAAATATCATCAACAAAAGTAATAAACAATTAAGAAATATAATAATAATTATTTATTATAATAATAATAAATAATGAGAATACTATATTAAAAGGCACTGACGATAATTATAGTTATAAAATTGTTATTAACATAGAATGCTGAAAATCATGAAGATGATGTACAATGTACAGGTAAATTTTCATACAGTCATGAAAGAGGATGTGGAGAAATCTTCCCAAAATGTCTCCAGCAGCGAATGACAGCATTCATACTGTATATGTTTGTGTTATTGGGACGGCTGAGAATGAGAGTTGTCGAAAAGTTTCAGAAGGAGAAATATTTTTAAAATTATTTATTAATTATCAGATGTGACTCTAGAGTCAAGGAAATTTTTAAAATATACTTTATTGACCCCCCCCCCCCCCCCCCCCCCNCCCCCCCCGGCAACCCAAGCATTTACCTTCGTTCCTCTTCAAGATAGTACATAAAATTTTTCAGCAGAATTCTATTTTAATTCGTTTAGCCTTCTGTGTGTGTGTCTGTATTTTTATTTTTATTTTTTTTATTTTTTTTTTTGGGGGGGCGCTTGTGTAGTTTTGGGGAGGATTGTGATTTGAATGACACAAATAAAATCTTATTTTGGTACCAAGGACACCTGTTTTTAAAATATGAAGGATTAGTATGTCTAGAGAAGTCAGCAACATTTAAGGAATGATAACTCTTCTGACTCCGACTCAAAGTTGAAGTTTGTACGTCGTAGTTATCCATATTTTAGATATGAGGTTAATTAATGTGACGTACACAGAAGCACAACGTCGAAATCGTAAGAAATCAATTAAACAAGTAGAAACAAAACAATATAAAAGTTATAGGCCTACAAACTTTTCTGTCATGTACAATACAAATTACAACTGGAAACCAATTGGAAATTCACTTTTTATGTGCGTTTTGTTTTACACTGTGTTTTATGCTATGTGTATGTTGAATGTTGCTTAGCTACCAATTTTTAATATTAATTTTTATTTTTTTTTATATCTGTTTAAATCTGTATCACTATTATAATGATAATAATAATAATTATTATTAATTTTATTGATTTACTAGCAATTTGCCCGCGCTTTGCTGCGGGAAGATGGAGTATTAGTGATAAGTGAGTGAGTGCATAAAAAAACTATATTTTGGCCCCCAGCGCCCACCAAGGAATATTTTAAATATTATTTCACCTGCTGCCATCGTGGAAGTGTATTTAAAAAAAATCCCCAACGTTTTATGCGTTACCTATTTGGGAAATAGAAAAAATAGTGCTTTTCAATTTGTATATAGCACATATTTGGAAAAAAAACACACGTTTTTGAGGTCCCGGCCCCAATGAGTGTGCATTTTAAAATTATATTACGCTATTTTTTGTATTGAAAGGGTACCCAACAACTTCCTAAAGTTTTATGCTTCTACCTACATGGGGAATGGGATAATTAGTGATTTTTAATTTTTATACAGTTAATATTAGGGGAAAACTACATTTTGGCCTCAGAGCCCATAATAAAGAATGTTTTAAATAATTGTTCACCTGCTACCATCGTGGAAGTGTTGTTAACAAACCCCCAAATTTTCATGCGTTTGTCTATTTGGAAAATAGAATTATTAATTTTCAAATTTTTATAGCACGTATAAGAAAAAAACACTTTTTTTTTGGGGGGGGGGGGGCCCAGGCACTCATGAGCGTGCATTTAGAAATTATTTTACGCCAATTTTCGTCGTTTTGAGGGTAGCCAACAACTTCCTAGAGTTTTATGTTTTTACCTACTTGATGAATTGTGGAATTTGTGATGAGTCGGTTTTTAATATAAGAAAAAAATTATATTTTGGCCCCCTGCCCCCTGTGAGTGGAAATTTACCATTCTCTTTCGCCAACTTTCATCGGGAGATTGTACTCAACAACTTCCCAAAGTTTCATGCTTCTACCTAAATGGAGAATGGGGGAATTAGTTATGTGTAGTTTTTATATAGTTTATATTAGGAAAAAAAACTACATTTGGCCCCCCGGCCCCCTGTAAGAGATATTTTAAAATATGTTTTCATCTGCTACCATCGTGAAAGTGTAATTATCAATACCCCAACGTTTCATGAGTATACCTACTCGAGAAATAAGAGAATCAGTGATTTTCAATTTTTATAAATCTCATATAAGAAAAAAAACGTTTTTGGGGCCCCGGCCCCCATGAGTGTGCATTTCAAAATTCTTTTACACCAACATTTGTCATGAGAGAGTACTTAACAATTACCCAAAGTTTCATACTCTTACCTTATCTTATCTTATCTTATCTTATATGTTACAGACGCTCCTTCTGTACAGAAGATTATTGCGTCCTACGTATTCTATGGTTTGTGTTTAGTCCTGTATTCTTACTAGAGTTTTAAAAGATGGTAAAGTGGTGGCTTTCCTGGTTTCCTCAGGCAACCCATTCCACGCCCGAATACCGGACGGAAAGAAAGAAAACTTGTATGTGTTTGTTCTTGCATATGGAATAAGAAAGGTGTTTTTAACTTTATGTCTATTTGAGGGTTGTATTAGGTTATCTTTGTGTTGTATTTCAAAATTTTAGAATTAATTGCCTTATGTATAATTACTAATTTACTCTTGGTTCTTCTATCCTCTAGTGTTTCAAGGTTTAATGATTTAACTAACGGTGTTACTCTTGTCAGTTTTGAATATTCTCCAGTAATGAATCTGGCAGCTCTTTTTTGGATTTGTTCTAACTTATCAATATTTTCTTTGGTGGGTGGGTCCCATACAGAAGATGCATATTCTAGTATAGGTCTCACCAGGGTGAGGTAGCATTTTAGTTGCATATCTTTGTTACATTTGTAAAAGTTTGTTTTTATAAAGCCTAAGGTTTTGTTTGATTTTTTAATAACTTCATTGACATGGGGATTCCAAGATAGTTTCTCATTTATTATGACTCCTAAGTATTTCGCATCTTTAGTTTGGGTTAGTTCTTTTCCATGAATGAAATATTTTGAATTTATTTTTATACAGTTAATATTAGGGAAAAACTACATTTTGGAAAATGGGAGAATTAGTGATAAGTTGGTTTTTAATATAAGAAAAAATATATTAGGGCCCCCGGTACCCAATTAGAGGGAATTCTAACATTCTTTTTGCCAACTGTCGGGAGCTTATACTAAACAAATTTAAAAAGTTTCGTGCTTCTACCTATATGGGAAATAGGAGAATTAGCGATTTTCAATTTTTATATAGCTCATATAAAGAAAATATGTTTTGGGGGCCCCGGCCCCCATTAGTTGGAAATTTAACATTCTCTTTTGCCAAATATCATAGGAAGCATGTACTCAAAAAATTTACAAAGTTTCATGCTTCAAACTATACGGGAAATAGGAGAATTAATGATTTGCAATTTGTAAATAGCTCATATAAGGGAAAAAAAGTTTTGTTTTATGGGGGCCCCATTTTTGGGGGGCTCCCGTACCTCTATGAGTGGGCATTTAACATTCTCTTTCGCCAATTATCATCGGGAGATTAAACTCAACAATTTCCTAAAGTTTCATGCTCTCCACCTACATCGTGAATGGAAGAAATAGTGAATTTAGTTTTTAAATTTGGGCCCCCAGCCCCCCAGTAGGAGATACTTTAAAAATTATTTCACCTGGTAGCATCGTGAAAGTGTATTTATAAACTCCCCAACATTTGATAAGTCTACTACCTCGGAAAATAGGAGAATTGGTGATTTTCAATGTTTATATAGCTCATATAATGAAAAAATCGTTTACGGGGCCCCAGCCCCCATGAGTGGGAAATTTAATATTCTCTTTTGCCAATTATTGTCGGAAGCATGTACTCAAAACATTTCTTCAGTTTCATTCTTCTACCTACACGGTAAATAGATGAATTATTGACTTTCAATTAGTATATAGCTTTAATAAGGAAAAAAACAGTTTTGGGGCCCCGGCCCCCATGAGTGTGAATTTCAAAATTCTTTTTCGCCAATTTTTGTCGTAAGAGAGTCTCCAACAACTTCTTAAAGTTTCATGCTTCTACTTACACGGGAAGTTGGAGAATTAGTGATGAAGGCAAAAAAAGTTTTTGGGCCCCGGCCCCACATGAGTGAGATTTTCAAAATTCTTTTTCGCCAATTTTCGTAGTGAGAGGGTACCCAATAAATTCCCAAAGTTTCATGCTTCTACCTACACGGGAAGTTGGAGAATTAGTGATGAATGAGTGAGTGAGTGAGTGAGTGAGCCAGTGAGGGCTTTCCCTTTTATTAGTATAGATTATTATTTTTTTGGTGTGAAAAAGGGGGGGGGGTATTTTATCCCAATTTTTTCTCTTCTTTGTTTGAAAGATTTCTCTTTACCTAACTTTGAAGTCCCACACCTTCATTACGCATAGTTTTTAACTCACGTCATTAAACTGAATAAATTTTTAACTTTTCAGATAGATTCTAAAGTTCACTCTTTCAAACTAAAAGCATCTCGCAGACATAAGAAGCAAGGACATTGCCACCAACGTTCAGTCAAACGTTTGTTGGTCCGAGTGCAAAGTAAAAAAAAAACTTGTGTGCAAAGTTGCACTGCATCCTTTTTGTGCAATATTTTACAAATTTGCTACGTGGTAATTCTAAACTGCGTCGGTCAGTTATATGCGCCGTTGCGCGGCCGCACAGCTTGACGGGAATAATGATTGCCACTTGCTCTCAGAAGTCCAGATATTCACTTTGCATGCCGTCTTCGCTCAATTTCCTAGACCATTAACTTAAGGGATCACACTTTTTTTGCGAAAACATTCGAATTGAGTTTTTGTTTCAAAGTCAGTGTAGAAATAAACAACCTGTAAAAAACAAAGTTATTAACTATAAATAGCGCGACAAGCATTTACAGACTGAACGTTACTGAACTCCCCTTATTGTAAGACGGGGGGAGAGATGTGTTGTCACCGATGGCTGGACTGAACTACAGGGTTACGTGGAGGGGAACAATGGTAGACAGCGACATTGAGTTTCATGGAGATAAACTAATAGTGCATTAATTTTCTTTGGGTACATTCAATCGATCAGAAATTTTGATACGATGCATTGTTATGTGACACGAGTCTAAGTGCAAAATTTCAGCTCGATGGCATCACGGGAATTTGATCATTTTCGATTTTTGTTTTTCCGACCACGACACAGAGAGAGAGAGAGAGAGAGAGAGAGAAAGAGAGAGAGAGAGAGAGAGAGAGAGAGAGACGACGGTGAAGCTAATATAAGGGATTTGAAAATAAAGATCCTTAAAGCTTATGTCTTTTGCCTTTTAATTGAAACCTTTTCACATAAATAGTTAGAGATGTACTTCCTTTTTAATCATAATGTTTGTATATTATTTTGTCTTTTCACAACTTCTTTCAGCGTAAAGTCAACTTCCAAACACGTAATTATTATTATGTTTTTACTTTTGAACTGCTGTCAGTGACGCATGCAACCTGGCGTCCCGTGATAGTTATTCACTTTAGATGTACCACAAGTCCTTCTGGTGAGAAAAATGAGCCGGACGATTTGCCTATGGAATACACGAGGTGCGATGAACGTCATTAGATGGCAGCAGCTAACGACGCGTCTGGTCACACCGTCTGCCCCGTGATGTCAACAAAAACAACGAGGTTACATTGATCTGCCCACGAGGACTTGACTCGTCATGGTCTATTAAGGTCCCGGCATTAATTAGCCTCGGCACGGTTATTGTGCATTTAACTGAGGGGCCTGGGGAAAATAGAAACACATTTGTACCGTGATGGGAATCTCTGGAGAAGCCATCAGAACAACGGCACGCCTCTTTGAGCAGCACCGGCCCTCACCTCGTCCTCGCACTCTCAGACTTGTGGACGGCGCCGGCAGACTGAACGCTCGAGAGCACGACACCCGACATTCTGTTTGTGCTTTGGTTTAGAGAGTTATCGAACGATTGCGGTCTGGCTAAAGGCTAAGAGATTAACGGTTCCGTTGGGAGAGGTCGGCATGCTTTAATTTGAAAAGATTAGGAAATTGGTAGTGAGATTTAAGAAGCACCCACCAAGAGCTTCAAGGTCATCATGGCTATGGAGGCTAGTGAGAGATGATAGTGAAACAAAATTCCGTGGCATGTAAAGCAGAATAAAATGATACAACTTCCGACTTACACGAACGATTTCCTTTCTAACACGCCGCTTTGTTATGTTTGTGTACCCAGTCCCCAGTGGTACACCAGTAATGCGTGTCACTAATTTATTTGTTGGGGCCGCCTTCACACTTGTAGGCGTGTATTACTGACACACTCCGGCTCACATTAAGACAATGAAGTCCTTTATAAAAAAAATTAACTTTAATCCAATTCTCAAACTTATGTACACTTTTTTTTTACACATAATATATAGTGGAACACATTCAGTGACCATCTTGTCTTCACCTAAACACCTCTCAACTTCTGCGCATTGCCTTCTGGTCTTCATACATCACGTGATCTCTCTCTACCAATCATATATCAAATATTATCATGTGGCAATGTGGGTAGTACATGTATTTGAAATGATGAGATTGATTTGGCCAATATGTGGCCTGTTTTTAGCTGCCTTGAATGCCGCACTTTTGAACGTTTATCTATTATATGTTACATTAAAATGCTCAAGTAATACATTTCAACAGAAAAAAAACAACAACTTAAAAACGATATCAAAAGTATTTTGACGAATGTCAGTTACCTTCCAAGGGAGAGCATCCGCACCCCATCTCTCCCCCTTTAGGAAACACCATATAATACAAGTCACAAACAATATCAGTGATCTCTGGCCCACCCGTGAAAAGGACCGGTCACTTTGAGAAACTCTTCCATTTGAATTCTTGAGATGGACACCAAATGGAAGGAAGAAATCTCACGAACAAAATGTTTAATACATTCTCCCTGTGTCAGTCAGGATTTGTGGGAAGTTGTTTCGTAAGCTCTGGCCGAAACATGATCTAAGTAACCGAGCTGGAAAAGTGACATTTGATATTTGCAGCTGATCAAATCTATGGAATTAAGATTGGGAAAAGACTCGCCAGTGTTGGTGTCGAGGGTGGTCTGCAGACAATTTTTGGCTTAAAACTCGGAAGAGTTAAAATTAAACCAGTCAGCAAAATGTCATTTTTTATACCAAGAAACTTTGCAGATTTGCGCCTCCACAAAGCAGGGCACTTGTGATGCACCCGTCTATCTTCATGGTTTCCGTTGCTCCCATGTCGCTAATGTTTCTACTCGTAACGTCATGATAACATCTTAAAAAATAAAATAAAGTAGGACGTCAAACAATTTTGCTGTTATAATTTTCTTCCTTCTCCCCCCAATGAGAAATGACGTGACATCTGCTGTGACATGTTGTCACGGGATCAGTCAGTCACGGCAATAATCTTATCTCTAGCGGATCTATCTCTTCGTTATCTAATCTGACGTCCAACTAACGTCTCGACCCTGTCAAGAAGACGTCTGTCCATTGCCGCCTGCCCCCCCCTCCCCTATCACCATCCATTTTAAGAGGTTTTCCCGTCTGCCAACCCTCGCCATCAAACAGGAAGTCAATGTTCCGTGGTCGCCTGGGTCTGACAACTGCTCCCCCTCCCTCCCCACCACGCCTCGTTCGATGACTTGAACCATTGCATTAGCGGCACGGTTAACAAATGAGTGGCCTGGGGATAGGGAATGTGCCAGGGTCCGGGTCTTACGGTTGATAATTGTGAGGTGCAGGGCCGACACGAGTGGACTTGGGGCACGTCTGAGTTAGACTTGGGGAACGTCTCTGTTAGACTTGGGCACGTCTGAATTAGACTTGGGGAACGTCTCTGTTAGACTTGGGGCACACCTCTGTCACACTTGGGGCACATCTCTGTTAGACTTGGGCACGTCTTAGTTAGACTTGGGGCACATCTCTGTTAGACTTGGGGCACATCTCTGTTAGACTTGGGACACGTCGTAGTTAGACTTGGGGCACACCTCTGTTACACTTGGGGCACATCTCTGTTAGACTTGGGCACGTCTTTGTTAGATTTGGGGCACATCTCTGTTAGACTTGGGGCACGTCTTAGTTAGACTTGAGGCACGTCTTAGTTAGACTTGGAGCACATCTCAGTTAGACTTGGAGCACATCTCTGTTAGACTTGGGGCACATCTCTGTTAGACTTGAGGAACGTCTTAGTTAGACTTGGGGCACATCTCTGTTACACTTGGGGCACATCTCTGTTAGACTTGGGCACGTCTTTGTTAGATTTGGGGCACATCTCTGTTAGACTTGGGGCACGTCTTAGTTAGACTTGAGGCACGTCTTAGTTAGACTTGAGGCACGTCTTAGTTAGACTTGAGGCACGTCTTAGTTAGACTTGGAGCACATCTCAGTTAGACTTGAGGCACGTCTTTGTTAGACTTGGGGTACGTCTCAGTTAGATTTGGGGCACGTCTCAGTTTGACTTGGAGCACATCTCAGTTAGACTTGGAGCACATCTCTATTAGACTTGGGGCACGTCTTAGTTAGACTTGGGGCACGTCTTAGTTAGACTTGGGGCACGTCTTAGTTAGACTTGGGGCAGGTCTTTATTAGATTTGGGGCACGTCTCAGTTAAACTTGGGGCACGTCTTAGTTAGACTTGGGGCAGGTCTTTGTTAGACTTGGGGCAGGTCTTTGTTAGACTTGGGGCACGTCTCAGTTAGACTTGGGGCAGGTCTTTGTTACACTTGGGGCACGTCTCAGTTAGACCTGGGGCACATCTCTGTTAGACTTGGGGCACGTCTTAGTTAGACTTGGGGCAGGTCTTTGTTAGACTTGGGGCAGGTCTTTGTTAGACTTGGGGCACGTCTCAGTTAGACTTGGGGCACATTTCTGTTAGACTTGGGGCACGTCTTAGTTAGACTTGGGGCACGTCTTTGTTAGACTTGGGGCACGTCTTAGTTAGACTTGGGGCACATGTCAGTTAGACTTGGGCACATCTCTGTTAGACTTGGGGCACGTCTTTGTTAGAATTGGGGCACGTCTTAGTTCGACTTGGGGCACGTCTCAGTTAGACTTGGGGCACGTCTTAGTTAGACTTGGGGCATGCTTAGTTAGACTTAAGGCACGTCTTAGTTAGACTTGGGGCACGTCTCAGTTAGATTTGGGGCACGTCTCAGTTAGACTTGGGGCACGTCTCAGTAAGACTTGGGGACGTCTTAGTTAGACTTGGGGCACGTCTTAGTTAGATTTGGGGCACGTCTCAGTTAGACTTGGGGCACGTCTCAGTTAGACTTGGGGCACGTCTTAGTTAGACTTGGGGCACGTCTCAGTTAGATTTGGGGCACGTCTCAGTTAGATTTGGGGCACGTCTCAGTTAGACTTGGGGCACGCCTTAGTTAGACTTGGGGCAGGTCTTTGTTAGACTTGGAGCACGTCTTAGTTAGACTTGGGGCACGTCTTAGTTAGACTTGGGGCAGGTCATAGTTAGACTTGGGGCAGGTCTTTGTTAGACTTGGGGCAGGTCTTTGTTAGACTTGGAGCACGTCTCAGTTAGATTTGGGGCACGTCTTAGTTAGACTTTGGGCACGTCTCAGTTAGATTTGGGGCACGTCTTTGTTAGACTTGGGGCACGTCTCAGTTAGACTTGGGGTACGTCTTAGTTAGACTTGGGGCAGGTCTTTGTTAGACTTGGGGCACGTCCTAGTTAGACTTGGGGCACGTCTTAGTTAGACTTGGGGCAGGTCATAGTTAGACTTGGGGCAGGTCTTTGTTAGACTTGGGGCAGGTCTTTGTTAGACTTGGGGCACGTCTCAGTTAGATTTGGGGCACGTCTTAGTTAGACTTGGGGCACGTCTCAGTTAGATTTGGGGCACGTCTC
>MUZC01000109.1:459862-508304 GCA_002072015.1 Radix auricularia
CTTGCCAACAGATCAGCTTGTCAACCCTGCGTCACTTGCCAACAGATCAGCTTGCCAACAGATCAGCTTGTCAACCCTGTGTCACTTGGCAACAGATCAGCTTGTCAACCCTGTGTCACTTGCCAACAGATCAGCTTTCCAACAGATCAGCTTGCCAACAGATCAGTTTGTCAACCCTGTGTTACTTGCCAACAGATCAGCTTGCCAACTGATCAGCTTGCCAACAGATCAGCTTGCCAACAGATCAGCTTGTCAACCCTGCGTCACTTGCCAACAGATCAGTTTGGCCTGTGGGTTTTTATCTGAACCTAAGTAGATTTTTAAAAAATGGCTGAAAATAAAATTTTAATGAAACTGAACCGGATATTTTTGTATTGTTTGAGAAACGCCTCAAGTCTGTCACACAAGTGAACTCGTCTTCTTCTGTTAGTTAATTTGACTATTCTTGCTCCTGTGAATTTTGAGGGTTCTGAGATGCTCTATTAATTGGCTGTCGATGATATTGTGTGTTTGTGTATGATCAACAACAAAATCTATATCATGTATCGCGAGAATAAATTGTTTAATTGTTGATGCAGATAATACAATTTAATTTTCAATCTTTACATGCTTAAGGTGATCTTAAATAAAAAATGAAAAGAAAAAAAACACGCCAGACCAGATTATGTTACAGATCTCAAGGAAAAAGTAACGGTAAAACTTTTCTATAGTGGCCCCAAGTTTTGAGGTATGCAATAACAATAACCTAGAGGACGGTGTGGTCGACAGAAAGCCAATAAAACAGTCTGGCCGTACCACGGAGGCCAACATCACTTGGTGAAATTATTGCTCTGGTTGAAGGGCAGAGAACTGTCCCGCAGGAGTCGCTTGGGTGCGTTCCAACCGGTCAAGGGAGATAAAATCTCCTACCGACGTTCCCTTGCAAGATTTTTGTCTTTTGTAATTTTATCATAATTTAAAATCAACCTCCTAAGGCAATAAACAACCCCCACCATAAAATATAAAAAAAAAGATTTAAAAAAAAAAGAATCAACTAATTCCACTGCAAAAACTAATTATTGTCTCACAAGACGACTGCTATGAATGCTTTATCAACCAAGGGCTCACAATTCCCTCTAGTCACATACTCAAATTCTATGCAGCTCTACGAGAGGATGTCAATCAGGCAGTGGAGGCTTAACCTCTTTGAGGGCCCATATACATGGCGGTAGCTTAATATTTAATGTAAAAAATCTTGGACACCTGGTTTGGGCCCCCCTCAAGTGAAGGCCCCGGGAGACTTTCAAATTTTGTACCCCTCACCCCCTGCCATAGCTACGCCCCTGCAATCATGACCTAAAGCTCACTTCGGGTTTTAAGCGAATTCAGTCAACAGCGATGTCTTCATAGAGTGAAATTTACTTGGTACGAACTTTTAATCTAACACAGACTCTTTTCTTATAAAACAAAACCTGAAATTTCCTGATTAGTTGGTTGGATTCCCTTGTCGATACTGTTGAAATATGAATGGCTGACTTTAAAATAGCGAATTGATTCCATTGGTTCATCGATTTATTTTTATTTCAGGTATTATTAAATTCCTCTCTCTCTCTCTTTTGGTCCGTCCTTCGGGTCGTCCATCGGGCGGGCGGAAAAACAAAAGTAAAAATTGACCAATTTCCCATAATGCTATCGAGCTGAAATTTTGCACATAGACTTATGTTACCTAGCAATGCATTGTATCAAAATTTCAGATCGATCGAATGTACCGTAATTAAATAAATGCACATTTAGTGTATCAATATATAAATGTATGGTAATCTTCTGTTGTTTACGTCCCCGCGTTTGCTGCTTGATCCCACCCCCACACCCACCCATCCCCTGTAAATATTTGTCATGCGGTGAATTTTATTTTGAATATAAATCAATACTTTTAGTTTTGTCTCAGTGGATCCCAAGCCAAGTGAATGTCGAAGGCAATGAAAAGGCAGACTCCCTGGGAAAAGCTGGAGCAGCCCAACCCCAACCTGGATATGAGACCACTTTAGGGAAAGGTGTTACCAGGAGTGGGAGGATAATACGACGTACAGGGTTTTTTTTCGCTAACATGTCCAGGCCGAACCGATCAGACAAATGGTGGGGTAAGAATCAGAGTTTAGTGACCCAAATGCGCACCGAGCATTGCCCACCCAGCTCTTATTTTAACTGGCTAGACCACAACAGGGGCTCGAACTGCCGTCATTGTAGCCAAGCTTCTGAGACGGTCACACGTCTGCTGACGTCGTGTCCCGCGCTAGACATAGCGGAGAGGTACGGGAGGCAAAAGAGTCCCACGTGAAGACAATGGCACTGCTCAGCAGATGGAGCAGGTTGCCCAAGTGTTAGCCAAGGCCTTAAGAGATTAAACTTAGGCCTCAAGAATATGTGTTTAGTTTAGTTCTGTCTCATATATAAGGGATTTATAGTCAAAAACTTTGTTTTTACGGGTTGTTGTTTTTTTAAACTATTATAACTCCAACATGGCGACCAGCTATTCCTTTATACGCCAAACGACCACAATAATTTATTTTGTTTTTTTTTATAATAAATCTTGTTACAGAATTGTCATACACGAGGATGTACATTACTCTTCACCTCGTCGCCACCTAGCGACTCTTCATACGACCTCTCGCAAACATTAAGTCTTCCGTCACACACATCAAGTTTGGACCTCCGGAGATGTGAAACTGTGACGTTCACACGAGTTAACGATGACGTCATGTGAGACCCCATCAAACCACCACCCCCTCCTCAACCGACACTCGCCAAAAACGTATCATGCAATCACCACGAGGATTATCACTGCCATTTCCGCCATCTTGTTTTTCTTTGGCCGCGCATGTGCGACCATAAATCTTTCTGAGCTCCTTAGAGAAGAATTTCGCTCACAGAGTTCAGGACTCAAACGATGTGGCAGAGTCGTTAAAAAGCAGACAAGAAAGACAGACTTTTTAGGCGTACGTCTCACTAGTTTAGAGATAGGCTCTCCAAAAGTGGAGTTAGGAGAAGACGGCTTCTCTTTTATTGCTAAATTTGAATCATAAGATGTAGACGTTTTTCAACAGATAAGATTGCTCGTTGTATTGTATATTATATATGTACAGCGACCCTAGTCGTTTCAATCCCCCCCCCCCACTTACAAATCCCCAATAATCCACAAAACATTGTTTTTAATTAAATTATTTGTTTTAGTGAAATATTAAGTAAGATTTTTTAATATTAAAATGAGGACTCATTCAATCAATGATAAATATCAGTGCAAAAATATAAGACATTTTCTTTTTATCAAACTTTGTTTTGATTTTTCATAATTCAAAAAAAAAAAAAATATCACGTGCTCTTTATTAGTAAAATGAACATATAGTTAAATTTTAGGTTAATGTGAAAATGCGCAAACGTTAAAAATGACCCCCCCCCCCCCCCCAAAAAAAAAAATGATTTGAGGTGGTAACGAAAAATTTAAATTTAATCATTAACTGTTAAAAAATTAACGATTAATTTCATTATTAATAGTTTATTTCTATTAAAGCCAAATGTCTCAAGGGAAGTAAAAAAAAACAACAACAACAGGTAATGGACATTTTTTGTTTTAGTGAGTTTTTTCTCCAGTCTCAAAGACATAGAAAAGTGATATTTTGAACTTTTTTAAATGCTGCGGACTGTTGTACTATGTTCCTCGGCGATACAGTTTCAGCGATCTGGATTATTATACTATTTATTAATTATTTTTAAATACATTGAAAAATAATCTATTTTCTTTAATTTTATCGACATTTTTATCGATTAAAAATATTTTAATCCATATTTAATCGATACAATTTTTAACGATTAATCGAGAAATAAATCGATAATTTCTACAGCCTTATTTATGATGTTTACTAAAAACGAATTAGAAGCAATGTAATATAAACATGCATATTTTTTAATATACCGTCTTTTACTGTAATTAAAATAACCACTTAAATACAAAGGTTATTTATTAAAATCACTTACATATATGAATAAAAATGAAAATGTCTAAAATGTAGGCATATAAAGGAATCTTGTATAATTACAAATAATTACATATGTCAATCAGATATTAAACAAAAAATTCCGAGGTCATGATACCCGGTTCTATTTAATTTAGTAACTGAGGAATGGACAAAGTTAAGTACCATTATCTTGTATGAATAATATTTCAGAAATGTAAGACGTGGAATGGACAAACTTAAATATCTACATCTTGTATCCATACTTCATCAGTTTATATTTTAGGCCAAGAAGGGCATGTTATATATCGTAAGGTATCAATGTCTGGTAACAAACATATTAAGTAATTCGAGCCTTTACAAATATTATTTTGTTAAACAGGAAACGATATCCCAGTACATGCAAGATCTTTCATACACGACAGTCATAAAACAAAAGAATGGCGCCATCTTCACGAGACAATTCACCACAGTCATACAACGAGGATGGGGTCGAGGCCCAGACCTCGACGTCCCGATAAAGACGCGACCAGCTCGAAATATACTGACAGCCATTCCACCTGGGGCTCCCTCATTGATAATTTTCATTGCCTTGCTCAATCAAATTCCCCATGTTACGTTACCCGTAAAATCGCTAGCCACTCAAGCAGGGCATAGAGGCGAAGCTCTCTCGGTGAGTCGAGGCTGTATGGCTTTCACTTTTTTTTTTAAAGAAAAAAGAAAAAATGAAGTTTGCCTAATGGCTTAATTCTTCTTTATTTTATAAAAAATTTGGAACAGTCTGGCCAAACGGATTCTCTGATGCTTATTCCACGCTTTGAAAAAACACCATTTAAAAACTATTAAGTATGGGGACGCAGGCGGTGGCGTAGAGAGAAGGGAATCCAAACGACGGAAGAGGAAGTTTGGCGCCATTGCACAGAAGATAAAATAAATATTGAAGATGAAAAAAAATGAGCGTGGGGACGTATTATATAGCTTTGATTCATATATATAGACGCGGAAAGGGTTGCGGCGTCTGGAAAAAAGTTTGATTTAAGAAAGTGAGATAACAACGGTTAAACAACATAAACTGGAAATGAATGAACAAAAAGACCGCACTTTATTTTTACAATTATTTTTGTGGCATACCACGTCATTTACCGGCGGGAATCTTTTAAAGTGTTTCTGAATGGACCTTATTTTGTGGATGGTGTGGACATATATTTAGCCGAGCCACATCTTTCCATGAAGAAACAAAAAAACTTAGCCCCCCAAAAATGCTGCCAAACCTGAAACAACGGTGCGCCAATGGAACGATATCACTTGGCAATACCTTGCCTTTGGATTGGGGTGAAAGTGAACATTTAACGTCTACTGCAACCCTTAGTTTAGAATGAGCCCCATTGACTCACGTTGTTTGCTTCTAAAAGTTTGATGATAACTGTCACCACACAAACCTGGATGCATTGTGTTATCCATCACCTGCCTTAGCATTTCAAACATATCTTACGGATTTCACTTACTTTTGAGAATCATGAAATTTTGGGGTTTTTCGTTTATTTTAAATGATCTTTGTCTCCCTTCCTAAGACACACAAATAATTTCCTCTTTGTTAATCAAACAGGAACACAATTAGTTTATTTGAAAATTAATTCAGTAAAAAGTTTTTTTTACTTCCATGTCAAAGTTTAGTTATGTACTTCCGTAAGTAATTTTGTAAGTAGATACCAATTTTGGTGTGTGTGTGTGTGTGTAGAGCGTAATGTGTGTATTTGTAAGTACGGAATATTTCATGTAAGTTCTTTCGTGGATACAGATGGGACTTTCTTTTGACATCTGTTTTATTTATTAGAAAACAGTTTTTATTGTGAAATTATATCTTTAAATTTTTTGTTTTGTTTAAAGTTAAAGACGTAATTTATTGTAATTACTTGTCTGTTTTGTTACACTGCTTGAAGAAACAACTCAAAACATCAACCAATGAGTTATATTTAGATTTCTCGACATAAACAAAACAAACCAACAAAAGGCTTTTAAAAGAAAAAAAACAGATCAGCATCCAAGAGAAAATAAAATATCTGTGAAGCTGCAGATGTTTTCAACGTATCAGAAATGGAGAGTACCGTTTAACGAGTTGGTCCATCTGGTGGCCATTACATCTGAGAATAAAATGGTTCTCCCATATCAGAACACCCGTGAGTCGGGGCCAGTAAACGAGCATTAGCAGGCGCAGGAATGGTGGCCGTGTATCGAGGGTATGTCGAGAGCGTGAACGTCTTGATAGCACGGCGAGTAGTCAGAGGTGATACGAGCTGTTTGTCAGTGGCACGACACAGCGACGTCTGCACACACGTGATGCGGCTGTCAATCATTCCAACAATGTTCAAACTTTACGGGATTTCATGGTGAACAATTGTTCATCTAATCCCCCCCTTGCATTTATAAGAATGTCTTCTGAACATCAAGTAGGAGAAAATATTTCAACTACAGAGCCATGCCACAATTTCATCTTAACTAATTGGAAAAAAAACAACAAAAAACTACGAAATTATTTTTTTTGTCATGTTTTCAATAAAAACTAATTAGAATTCCGAACTGACGTCATTATTAAGAGAAAGTTCTGATAACTTGTGCTAAGGATTCAAAGCTCTACACTCGTTCATTGCTCCTCTGTCTATTAGGGCATCGAAGGGAACTTTTTAAAACTATCTTAACGTGCTATATGAGGAGGTGGAAGGGGGGAGCTGTAACACAGAGAGGCATCACTTTCAGCCAAGTGCAAAGGTTTTTTTTTTGTTTTTTTTTGTTTTTTTTTTTTGGGGGGGGAGTTGTTTTTTTGTGTGGCTATTTCATCAAGCGATTCCTTTAACAAAACATGTACAAATATGCTCCTTGCGTATGTTTGTTTAGTAACACGAGTACGATACCCTAGTATTGAGGTATTGTTTCTAAAAAATGATTAATCTCTTGCCATTCGAATCATTGGAAAAGAGGTTTCAATCTTCTCCCCTCCACCACCAACTCTCTGTTATGAGAGTCGCGGAAGTGAACGGAAGTAGATCATTGCCGACGCCCCTGACATGGTCACCTGTAGCCACATAACCCATCAGTCAGTCGTGCTGCACCAGGTAATCTTTGAGCAATGGAGCGTACCTTTACAGGTTCCTGTGCCGGACACAAATACCAGGGGCCATGCTGAGTTATCCCCCCCCCTTTCAGCACAAATGTTTAAGTGTAAATAACAGTATTCTATGTTCGATATAATTTATGCATTTTGAGTTGTACATCAAATAAACGTCTAATTTCTCATTGTTATATGAAGATGTACCTTAAATAAACTTCCAATTTCTCATTGTTATATGAAGATGTACATCAAATAAACGTCCAATTTCTCATTGTTATGTGAAGATGTACCTTAAATAAACTACCAATTTGTCATTGTTATATGAAGATGTACCTTAAATAAACTTCCAATTTCTCATTGTTATATGAAGATGTACCTTAAATAAACTTCTAATTTCTCATTGTTATATGAAGATGTACCTTAAATAAACTTCCAATTTCTCATTGTTATATGAAGATGTACCTAAAATAAACTTCTAATTTCTCATTGTTATATGAAGATGTACCTCAAATAAACTTCTAATTTCTCATTGTTATATGAAGATGTACATTAAATAAACTTCTAATTTCTCATTGTTATATGAAGATGTACCTTAAATAAACTTCCAATTTCTCATTGTTATATGAAGATGTACCTCAAATAAACTTCTAATTTCTCATTGTTATATAAATATGTACCTTAAATAAACTTCTAATTTCTCATTGTTATATGAAGATGTACCTTAAATAAACTTCTAATTTCTCATTGTTATATGAAGATGTACCTCAAATAAACTTCTAATTTCTTATTGTTATATGAAGATGTACCTCAAATAAACTTCTAATTTCTCATTGTTATATGAAGATGTACCTTAAATAAACTTCCAATTTCTCATTGTTATATGAAGATGTACCTTAAAAAAACTTCGAATTTCTCATTGTTAAATGAAGATGTACCTTAAAAAAACTTCCAATTTCTCATTGTTATATGAAGATGTACCTTAAATAAACTTCCAATTTCTCATTGTTATATGAAGATGTACCTTAAAAAAACTTCTAATTTCTCATTGCTATATGAAGATGTACCTTAAAAAAAACTTCTAATTTCTCATTGTTATATGAAGATGTACCTTAAAAAAACTTCTAATTTCTCATTGTTATATGAGGATCGTTTCTGGGAAGTTAATTCGAGATCTGAACATTGATTCCAGGAAATGGCTTGAACTATAAAATAAAGAAATAAGAAGAAAGTAATGAAATAAAATGAGACACATTCCATAGATATCTTGATGGGTGTCTTCGTGGTGTATTCCGCTGTGTTTTTATGGCTTTCCTTTGCTTATCCGGATCTTGAGAACTATATATAATGAGGTTTTTATTTAATACAAGTTATTTGATTGGTTGTTGTTGTTTTTTTTATAAAAAAAATGTTAAATGAAAACAATTCTTAACCGATAATTGCCTTAACATAAAATGTATTTTCAAAATTAAAACCGGCACATACATAATCTATTACATAAGAAATGTTGAAATAAAAAAAATAGTTTCCAATTAACTGTTATATCATTTAGTAACTCAGTTTAAAATAGTTACATCAAATATACAATATAAGGATATAGTTGAGAATTAAAACTATTGATCAACGGTCTTATGACATTTAAATCACTGGAATAATGTAACACTGTGTTCAAAAGAGTTATTCTCCGTTGGAAGTTAAAAATCTACACACATGTTTAGAAATTAAACAGAACCAGATTTTTACCTGCTCCCCTTTATTTTAACATTTAGGAGACATTTAACAATAACAGTTTTAAAGAAAAATGATATCCTCAATGCTTCATTCTGTCCTGTTTAAATCAGGAGATATGGCTTTGGTCGGACTGATACTCAGAATATATTTTCAGAAGATAAATAGAGCTTACAAATAATTTGGTTATACTAAGTAATACAGATACTACAATAAGATAACATGGTTACAGATGACCTACAGATAAGAGTTATAGAGACACTGCAAGTACCCGTTGTATCCGACCAGTTTGACCTCCGTCCTATAGGAATGCAGATGTTAGACAAATTTGACTGGCATTCTCCTGGACGCCTTGGGTCGTCAGGTGCTCACTAAATAAATACTGTGAGGACGTCTACAGGGCCCGTAACTCAAGGGGTTATCTCCCCTGACCATCGAGCTGGTCGTCCAGTAGGTATTTCAGTTAGATGGACTCTGGTCAGTGTAGTCGAGGGCAATAAAACAAGTGGGCAGTTTGAGGTGTTCCTATAACGCCAAATAAATCTATTCCCCATGCAGCACATACTTTCAATTAATGACATTTGAAAGCAGGTCATCTGCGTTAATTATTTGGTTGTTTGTGTTCAGGTAATTTAAAATGTTTTATGTTGCTCGTGTTTATCTTTAGTAATTTCCATGTTAAAGCCTATGCTCAAATAGAGTCTTTGTGACATTCAGTTCGTTTGATGTCATAGCCTCCCGTACTTCTGTTATCCCTATTCTCATCACTACTCAAACGGAAAACCGCATGGATCGCTGAGTAATATTACTATACATAAAACACTGGACTTACATTTAGACAAACATCTCAACTTTTTGAATGAAAGTATATGGTACAGTATAGAAAACTATCTATTACATCAACAATAAACTTTGAAATGTCTGCATTGAAAAACTTATGAGAAAACAAAAATAAAAACATCCACTTTCAATAGTTAATAAGGATAAAATGAATTAAGAATGTATCTTGAGTCATTGGTTCGTGTGATGTGTTCAACTCCAACTTTTCAAGATACATATCTTTGACAACAGGCGTAATACATTGGTTGTTCGTAAAATATTTTATATGATGGTTTTGGTCCAGGTGTTAATGATGCATCATATTATGAAGACTTATTCATATCAATTTAAATACAGTCCCCACTCCCCCATGTCAACAGCTGTTAAAACTTTCCCTAGCACCCACCCCATCACCCTTAATGTTGTCGAGATAATTATTGAACATATTCAAATAGTCTGAAGTTGTTTTTTTTTTTTTGTTGTTTTTTTAAATAGCGCTTGTACATTCACTCTTCCGGACTGTTTTAAATTAATCCCTTCTATTACCACTGTGACATGGCACAAAAACTAAGACCACAAACACAATAAATGTACCAAGAAACAGATCACGGAACAGGACTGTTCAAAGGCTCAAGTATCAAAATAACTGTCCCACGAACTACGTTATTGAAATAACTGTGTCACGACGACGTTATTGAAATAACTGTGTCACGACGACGTTATTGAAATAACTGTGTCACAACGACGTTATTGAAATAACTGTGTCACGACGACGTTATTGAAATAACTGTGTCACGACGACGAGTAAAGAGATAAATGTGCCATGGTTACTTTACTCACATAATTGTGCCATGGTTACTTTACTCACATAACTGTGCCATGGTTACTTTACTCACATAACTGTGCCATGGTTACTTTATTCACATAATTGTGCCATGGTTACTTTACTCATATAATTGTGCCATGGTTACTTTACTTACATAACTGTGCCATGGTTACTTTACTCACATAACTGTGCCATGGTTACTTTACTTACAAAACTGTGCCATGGTTACTTTACTCACATAACTGTGCCATGGTTACTTTACTTACATAACTGTGCCATGGTTACTTTACTTACATTACTGTGCCATGGTTACTTTACTCACAAAACTGTGCCATGGTTACTTTACTTACATAACTGTGCCATGGTTACTTTACTTACATAACTGTGCCATGGTTACTTTACTCACATAACTGTGCCATGGTTACTTTACTTACATAACTGTGCCATGGTTACTTTACTCACATAACTGTGCCATGGTTACTTTACTCACATCACTGTGCCACGACTACTGTGCCCAAATAACTGTGCCACGACTACTGTACCCAAATAACTGTGCCACGACTACTGTACCCAAATAACTGTGCCATGACTACTGTGCCCAAATAACTGTGCCACAACTACTGTGCCCAAATAACTGTGTCACGACTACTGTACCCAAATAACTTTGCCACGACTACTTTACCCAAATAACTGTGTCACGACTACTGTACTCAAATAACTGTGCCACGACTACTGTACCCAAATAACTGTGTCACGACTACTGTACTCAAATAATTGTGCCACGACTACTGTACCCAAACAACTGTGTCACGACTACTGTACTCAAATAACTGTGTCACGACTACTGTACTCAAATAACTGTGCCACAACTACTGTACCCAAATAACTTTGCCACGACTACTTTACCCAAATAACTTTGCCACGACTACTTTACCCAAATAACTGTGTCACGACTACTGTACTCAAATAACTGTGCCACGACTACTGTACTCAAACAACTGTGTCACGTTTACTGTGCCCAAATGACTGTACCATGAGTAGTGTACCGTAGTGACTGTACCCCCTGGCTACTCCTCCCTATCAAGACCATCCCCTCCCCCACATCTAAGTGGTAACGATGATACCAGATGCCTAAATCTCTAAGAAACTCCCCCCCCACGCCCCTGCACCCCTTGAGAGCGGGCCGACACACCGAATGCTCCGCGAAGGAAGAAAAAAAATAGCCGCCACCATTTTTGATGGCTTTAGCAGACGATAGGCTGAGATTTGTAGCGCCTTCAGAAGAAAGTTTCCATTATGGCTTTGAGGTGTAATTGGCTTTAATTTTTTGACCTTCTCATCAAGGGGCATTTGTAAGAGATGTCATAAAATTTGGACACGGCCCAGAAACATTAAGAAAGTTTTACATTGAAACATTTGATTTAAAAAATGGAATGAGTTCTGAGGTGATTATTTATTTTCTCAATGTCTAATAAAGCAACATCTCTTGTGAACATTCTATAAATGTGACAGACTTTTATGTGCATTTTTTATACGACAGAGTACTTTATGGACATTCTTTATATTTTTGGTGCAGCATTTTCTCCACAGTGAATGTCAGTGGCGTAGCTAGGGTTGATTTTGACGGGGGTTTGTCGAGAATTTTGCCGTTTTATTTCTCAAACAAAGATGTGAAGTTGACAAATTAAAGAGAATAAAAAATTAATAAATTAAAAAAGGCATTTCTCAAAATATAATTTTAAAAAGTGCAACCTGGGCGGACTTGTCCCCACCACCATCCCCCTTCTTCACCGACGGGTGTGACAATGTGGCAATATTAATTAGTCAAAGTTACTATATTATCTAATCTTTTTAAATATATAGATTTTCAAAAATTAAAATTTTAAAAAGACAAATTTCTCGAATTCTGTGCTAAATGAGATAAGTTACATTATTTTATAAAAACTTTTTAAAGCATTCGCTTTTTTCCGCATTAGAACAAAAAATGTATTACTTGTTTTTCTTTCTACACTTGATATTTGATCATTAAATGGGACTTAAAATGAACTGTACTAGGCCTACAAGCTTATAATAAAATCAACATAAACACTAAGAAATGCTTACAATAGTAACATTGCAGTCTTTATTACTTTTTAAAAAATTCTGTAAAAGGAATCATAATATACCGAGGGTTTAAATTAAAAATACGATATTTTTTAATGTATCAGCAGCGCCTCGCTTTCATTTTAACTGGTAACAAAAGACAACGCGCTATTATCGCCCTCTTTCAAAGTCATTTCATGATGGTGCATGATCTACTCAGTTGTCAGTAATAAGTCTTCACATACAGATTACTGCTCTAAATACCTCTGGGAACTTCTGTATTTAAAATAAACTTTTTGAGAACCACTGTCTTGTCAAGAAGTTCTCGTCTGACTCACGTTCAAGATCGAACTTGTTTAAAGTTAGCTCACATCAGCTACAATAGGAGTTTTACAGGGAGCTGAGACTTACCGGAGATACGTTACTTTACTTTAAAACGATTACGTGGGAGATTAACAAAGGCGCGCGGAGGGACGGGAAGACGAGATGTGTTTTGTCATAGACCATTGGATCGCAAGACGAGTAGCGTCCCCTTGCACGACAAGGGAAGTCCGACTAATGAGTGCTCCACGGGCCTCTCAAAAACAGCTCGCTTACGCCTCGGGTGAGACTCCAACAAGACGAGTCAGTCACCCGTACATGGCTCGCTGTTTTTTCTAATAATAATTCTAAGACAACGTGTTTGACGTTGCACCAGGAAGAACTTTGAGATAATGGAGGATAGCGTGACGAGAGATGATATGTGAATTCTAGCTGAGCTCGAGTTCTTTAACTCATTTAGTGATGCTGACGATTATAAAAAATAAATAATAATAACAAATGATAATGACAAAAGTTGCTATAACATAACGGAATAGAAAAACTACAGGGCCAGAATAATAGAACCAGGGTAAATGCTCTGAGTGAATTCAGGCATAATATATATTGTCAATACTAACGTTACTTAGGCAAAAAGGATTCATGTATCCCACAAGTAATCATCTATCTTACAACACGTTTGTAATCTAGGGAAGAAGCAGTTTGAAAAAGAGCGAGGAGAAAGGCCAGGCAACACTGCCCGACAACATTCGTGTGTGTAAAATGGAGAAGAGACTGCCACTCGATGATTGGTCTCATCAGCCACACCAAGAGCTGCAAATATTAAAGATAAATCTATCGTCTTTCGTAGACGGACAGATACCATACATACAACATACATTCATGTTTAATACAACATGTATTCATGTGTCACACAACATGGAGCAGTTTCGTGGGCCTTGGCATTTAGATGCAGCCAGTAACAGGCACGCGTAGAAGATACACAACTCAAGTCTGTGTGCAAACACGTAACAAAAAGCTAAAGGGTGGGGTGAGGATGGAGGGGGGGTGGAGTAACAAAAATTTTTAATGATCCGAAATATTGAAGTAAAATGTTTTATTATTATTTTATTTTTTAAATTTAAAACATGGAGAAAAAAGATCTTCCCAAAATTTTTTTAGAGAAATTGTAAACAAATAAAATCTTGGCAGCTAGAAGTGAGCAAACAAATCAGAGGATTGTTGATTGTTGTTTAAAAAGATCAGAGTTAAATCCGCGTTGATCGTTGTTGAAAAAGATCAGAGTTAAATCCGTGTTGATTGTTGTTTAAAAAGATCAGAGTTAAATCCATGTTGATTGTTGTTTGTCCGCTACTGTAATCCTTGCACCGCAACGTTCAGTGTTTAATATCTAATATACTTTTAAGCTTACCACCATCCTCACATAGTGTGTCATATTTCCTAGTTGAATATCAACGTTTTTGTCTGGGTCTTATTATAATTAACTTATTACCCCCCCCCCTAAGCCCATGGTTTTTATTTGATTATTTGAATTTTGACGTTAAAGGATATTCTGTCTTTTTAACTTATATGTCTTAAATATTTTTTATTTTAGTTTCCTTATCCGGTTCCGCGTGTGCTGTCTCTTTCGTCATTGACTCCGTATGTTTTGAGATATCTATATTATTTTAAATTCAAGAAAAGAGATTTAAAGTTTATGACAGGACATACGCACAGGGCCTTCTTAATGGGGGCCCACGAGCATAAGGGCCCAATGGGAATATGTTTATTTGTATGTATTATGTATATTTATTTTTTATTTCTGTGAGATGGCGGGGGGGGGGCGCACTTTTTCTTTGTCCAGGGGCCCAACACTATTTCTGTGCCCAGCGGCCCAACACTATTTCTGTGCCCAGCGGCCCAACACTATTTCTGTGCCCAGGGGCCCAACACTATTTCTGTGCCCAGTGGCCCAACACTATTTCTGTGCCCAGGGGCCCAACACTATTTCTTTGCCGGGGCTCAAAATGGTTTAAAGACGGCTCTGTATAAGCACATATAAAGTAAGACACATTTCAGCAATCTGTTTGGCGATATCAATAGGTTGCTTCTTTATTCATTAAAAATTTAAAAAAAACAAACAAACAAACAAAACAAACCTCCAATACAATATTTCAAAGGCTAAAAACTTTTCTTTTTGGAAATAAACTTATTTTTGTGTGACTCCCAGTCATTACACGATAATAATCAACTTAACTTAAGAATCTTCGTAAAGAACCACCCAAGCAAGACCAAGACCCAGTCCACACTTATATTTCCCACCATACTCTTCTATTTCTTATCTTATCTTATATGTTACAGACGCTCCTTCTGTACAGAAGATTATTGCGTCCTACGTATTTCTATGGTTTGTGCTTAGTCCTGTATTCTTATTAGAGTTTTAAAAGATGATAAAGTGGTGGCTTTCCTGGTTTCTTCAGGCAACCCATTCCACGCCCGAATACCGGACGGAAAGAAAGAAAACTTGTATGTGTTTGTTCTTGCATATGGAATAAAAAAAGGTGTTTTTGTCTTTATGTCTATTTGAGGGTTGTATTAGGTTATCTTTGTGTTGTATTTCTAAATTAGAATTAATTGCCTTATGTATAATTACTAATTTACTCTTGGTTCTTCAATCCTCTAGTGGTTCAAGGTTTAATGATTTAACTAATGGTGTTACTCTTGTCAGTTTTGAATATTCTCCAGTAATGAATCTGGCAGCTCTTTTTTGTATTTGTTCTAACTTATCAATATTTTCTTTGGTGGATGGGTCCCATACTGAAGATGCATATTCTAGTATAGGTCTCACCAGGGTGAGATAGCATTTTAGTTTTATATCTTTGTTACATTTGTAAAAGTTTCTTTTTATAAAGCCTAAGGTTTTGTTTGATTTTTTAATAACTTCATTGACATGGGGATTCCAAGATAGTTTCTCATTTATTATGACTCCTAAGTATTTCGCATCTTTAGTTTGGGTTAGTTCTTTTCCATGAATGAAATATTTTGAATTTATTTGTTTCTTTTTCTTTGTTACTCTTAGCAGTTGACATTTTTCTGGGTGGAAGGACATACTCCAGTTAGTTTCCCATTTTATTAATTCATCTAAGTCTTTTTGTAAAATTTTGCTATCTTGTTCTGACTTGATTGTTCTATAGATTATACAATCATCAGCAAATAACCTAACTTTAGTTCCTGTTGAGATATTGTTGGGTAAGTCATTTATATAAATTAAAAATAGTAAGGGACCTAGGACAGTTCCTTGTGGAACTCCTGAGTTAACCTTTATTGGTGTAGATTTAGAACCATTAATTATTACAGTTTGCTCCCTACCCAATAGGAAATCTTGGATCCAGTGATGCAAGGGACCTGAGATTCCAAAGTATTTAAGTTTTTTGAGTAAACTAAGGTGGTGAACTTTGTCGAATGCTTTTTCACACCATACTCTTCTATTTCCCACCATACACTTCTATTTCCCACCATACACTTCGCACCATACACTGCTATTTCCCACCATACACTTCTATTTCACACCATACTCTTCTATTTCACACCATACTCTTCCATTTCCCACCATACTCTTCTATTTCCCACCATACACTTCGCACCATACACTGCTATTTCCCACCATACACTTCTATTTCCCACCATACACTTGCCACCTTACACTTTTTCCCCACCATAAACTTCTATTTCCCACGACACACTTCTATTTCCCACCATACACTTCCCACCACACACGTCTTTTTCCCACCATACGCTTCTATTCACCACCATACACTTCTATTCCCCACCATACACTTCCCACCATACACTTCCCACCATACTCTTCTATTCCCTACCATACACTTCTATTCCCCATCAAACAGTTCTTGAACTCACCCGTTCTTCATTGGTTGGGTCCTAAGATTACATCAGAGGTGGCACGATTTATGTGAGCAACACATCATCTTCAAAAGTAACAGGCGCGCACCTCAATCCCCCATTCCCCCAAACTAGACTCCCCCTTCGCCCACCCCACTCCCCAGCCGCGTCAGAAAATGTCCGTACAAACTGTGAATTACCTTCTCTGAATTATTATTATTTATTAGTTTTCCTTTCATCCTATCCTCCTTGCATAGACGACCGTTCCGATAAAAACTTAGCGTCGATAAACTCTAAATTATATGACATGGTTAAGGCTCGGTTTCTTTGTTTAGAAATCTTGAGCATCAATCCGGCATCTACAGATCTGTAGACTGAGGAGGGACGAGTATCTTCGGACATTTAAATAATAATAATAATAACAATAATAATATGATAATTTATATAGCGCTATATCCCAGCTAGGAGCCGGGCTCACACCTTGCGTAGAATGTAGACTGCTCAAGAAAACTCAGAAAACTGAAGGCATCCTTCTTTAAAATCACAGAATTTTAGACCTACTGCTTCTAAGTTTCACGATCTCCAAGAACTTTCTGGTACTCCCGGTGATCTCTACAGGTTGTGTATGTCAACTTTCCTACCTACTACGTTTCCTTTAAAAGTCTATACAAAACATTAATACCCCCCCCCCGGGCCGGTGGACATACACTTCAATGACCAGTGAGTTCATTGATTGCTCCCTCTTACTACACAACACATCACATCCTTTCTCACAAATCCCTCTGAACACGTTATGGTCACCATATGATTGAATCAACGACATCAAAGAGGTCATGCTCCCCCCCCAACCAACCCAGCCTCCAACCACTCACGTATCAAGATGACCAGACCATCGCCAAGTTCCGTGATATGATGGAGTCCACGTCACGTGGGACAGAAAAGCCATCCATTTGCGTCGTCTGTTGGTGGTGAGGCGAATGAGTTTCTGAGCAGCTCGTTTCGCCGTCAGCCCATTCGTCAAGTCTCGTGTAGCTCACCGCAAGTCGTAGAAGCCTTCTCTGAGCAGGTGTTGAAAGACGAGATCTCCAAGTCAGCTCGCGCCCGTCTCTGATGGTTGAAGAATTATTGCCTATATGAGCTACAAGAAAGGGAGGCTAGAAGACACAAATTTACAGCAAGAGTTTCCCCCCTTCCCTTCTGCCATCCGTTTTTTTTTCTAAATGGACAAAAATATATATTACCGTTTCCACCCCCCCCCCTCAAACTCCCTTTCTTAAAGGGAAAAAATAGCAACATTGAAGGAAACAAAATCTTTATGGCGTAGAGTGAGGGCGTCGGTTAAGGGCGTGGGGTTGGGCGGCGTGGAATGAAAGTTAACTTCTGACATGACGACAAATTGATACGGCCTTGTGGAGTTTGGTATCTTCCCCTTGTTGTCTCAATTTTTCAAAGCAAGAATTTTGAGATTGTGAAAACTGTTAGTTTTTACGGCCCGTTCCCAGTGGCGTGAGAGATGGATGGGCCACAGACGCTCCCTGCACTTGCCTCCGTACTGTAATTTGCTTTTAAGTTTTCATTACATTTTGTTCCGCCCAGCGTAGATTTGAAAAGTTTGTTTTTCACAAAATGGATGTGTTTTCCCCTGGTCTATTGATGCTATTTAGATAGAATCGCGAAGCTTACAAACAAACGACAAGTGAGTGATTGAAACAAAACTAAATATAAGTGGAGAAGTTTTCTTTACAAAGCCAATTACCCGGAAGCTCCACAAACCACGTGATTATGTCACGTTGTCTTTATTTAGACACATCGGAACAACGAGATAAAGTGGTGGACTTGAGACAAAATCTTTTCCTCAACACTATACGATTTAAATATGAAATATTGAAAATGGACAGTTACCTTATCTACATGAATTGTATACTATCTCACCTACTACTGGACTCATAACAAAATATTTCTATGTGAGTACAGTCATGTCGTATATATTGTGATATCAGAGCAAACGAAGCTGGAAAATAATTTGGAATAGTTTTCCAATGGATCTGGACATTGATAAATTTCAATTCTTCGTTTACCATTTTAAACACCCTTTAAAGGAATTAACACCAGTGTCACCATCGTGATTCTAACCATAATACATTTAATAAACCATAATGGAGCTCCTGCCACATGTACATTAAGATAAGATAAACTTAAAACTGACGCTTTGGTGCAGCTCTATGTTAACTTTTAAGTATTGGCTAATTTGGTAAATTTTCTCAAATGTATTTTCAAAGTGGATGATCTTAGTTCAAGGAGACGTTAGATTAGCTCCACCAGCTTAGTCCGTGGTGGGATTATTCTAAACTTAGAACATGTGAAGAATGATCATATTGACTGTAGTATAACAGTATATTTATGTCTTGTGAGTCATATGTAATAAAGGAATCTCAGTCTCGAAAGGAAAGATTAAATATGCATTTTTTAAAAGAGTTTCTTTTTAAAACTTTCAAATAAACGTAGGCCTAAAACAGGAAATAAACAAATTTTTCTGTTATTTAAAATAGTTGTTATTTTTTAAAAAGGAAACAGAAACGTGCTTTCGTCTTAAAAATAAAGCATTGTTTATTCATCCTTAATTTGCTATAATTTCTTCTAAAGCAAAATTCAATATTTTAAAACATAATAGATCTATTACTATTGTAATATTGACAATCCTGGCGATGTGGCCCTTAACTTCAAAGTGAATTGGTCTAACCGCTTGGAAGTGAGGCATTTTAGATCCAACACAAACAAACACAAACATATGGACAAACAACAACGCTAACAAAAACATAGAAAATTGATAGCAAAGTTAATAATGTCCCGCCATCCATCCATCCTAGAAGTTTATGACTAAAAAACGGGGGGATTTTGCTTATGAGGTTTTACCAATGCAGTTTATTCATTCTCTCCCGTATAGATCTCGCTTTTGCCTTCTAAATTATAAATCTTTAATTTTTGTACCAAACTTCTCATAAGCGCCCGCCCAACGTTTTCAGTTATATTAAATCAAAGTACTCGAACTTAGAAATTTTAAATTATTTTCTTCTTTTTAGTCCCTTTATAAAAACGTATTTTCTAACAAAAAATTCACCTCTATTTAAAAAAAATAAATATAATTACGTTTAATTGAAAGAAATACTTTTTGGAAGAAGACAAAATATTACTAGTTTACCAGTTCGATTGAAGTCGAGACTCCATGTTAGTTCACCGCCATTCAACAGGTCAGTTTAATACAAATTTGTACAGTCGACCAGAGCGCTCTTGCAAAGTTGGTGGTATAATACATATATCAATGCAGAGTCAGTTATAAATCAAATAAATAACATAAACGGATTAAATTTAACTTATTATCAATTTATTATAATTGATAATGAATTATATAATTGATAATGAGTTATTCATGTCCATTAATTTAAAAGCAAATTACTATATGTGTCCTAAACGTCAGCTCAATCGGAATACGAGAAGTTGATAAACAAATAGACAACAACAAATAAAACTAACATCATGAACAATGAGCCATAATAAGAGATAAACATTATAATAATCTTATGCGACTAAGTAAGCTTTTTCAAAACTTTACCGTATCCTGCATGTATACAACCTATCTCTGTGTGGGCGATTTCTCGGTTACATCAAAAGCATTTATCAACATCTGTGTGAATGGTGTTTTTGGTATATCTGGGCGTGTTTTTTTGTGAAACGTTCTATTCTTTGTAATATTAATTTAAATGTATTCATGTGTAACTACCACCAGAATATATTTCCATAAATAACGTATGAGTTACCCCAGCAGCTTGGAGCCAGTAGATCTTTTGTTATTTGAGCTCTCTAAGATCCACACTGTCACAGTCAATGTGTTGTTGGCACTCGAGTTCACATAGTAACTTGGTGATGTTGTTGTAATAACACAGCTCCCATCACAACTGGATGATGATTCGGTTATTTCAGTGAGTAACCTACAATATAGTATACAATTTATAAAGTATGTAACCATAACACTAACTGTATTTTGTACGTGTGTTCGGCATGTTTGTTTAGTCATTGCCAATAATGACGTGTGGAGAAACGGAAATATTGTCGTTGTTTTTAAATAATTTTTCACTCTGTATTTTTCTTACAAATTAATTTTCTTTAAACTGCTCAATATTGTCCTACAACAGTGATGAATTTCTAAACACATCTTAATTTCTTATAATCTACTTTAGGAAGATCAAAAATCCTAGAACTATCGGCGCCTGCCGTATTAAAAGCCTCATGGCTATTTATAGATCCTAGTCGTCCCGATTTGTTAATAGTTTGTTACGCTAACAACCTGCATGGTATTTTCCATTCTTGGAAAGGTTTTGAAAGAGAATTAAACAACCTGTAATAACAAAGTTTTTAACTATACATGCCTTATATGTGAGACTTAACTAAAAGTATTAATTATGTTCCATATAATAGGCACCACGAGACAGACCCCTGTGACATCGAGGGCTGGGGTGAACCTCCAGTGACCCGTGGAGGTCAACTATAGCAGACGGCTGTACATGCATAGAGATGAACTAAAAATTCATTAATTTAATTACGGTACATTCGATCGATCGGAAATTTTGATACAATGGATTGTTAGGTGACACAAGTCTATGTGCAAAATATCATCTCGATATAATCACGGGAAGTGGGCCATTTTTTTTTTACTTTTGTTTGTTCGCGGGACCGACCACGACGAGAGACAAGACGGTGAAGTTAACATAAAGGATTTAAAAATTACTTGTTTTTTCTTAATGAGCTGCATTTAAATAATAAGGGTGAATCACGATTCGCTGCCTTATTATATGGCTGCAGAAAATTCACTTGAAGATTCAATTATGGTTTTTAGTAGGCATTCTAGTATGAAGCTACTCATAATTTTGTCAAAATTTAATTTAATGGTTTCACTTAAAGAGACACATGCAATCCAGAGGCCGTACTAGACATGTTTCTAATTGACAAGTTTCTGGAAGTTGCAACACCAGCTCTTTTTCACATACTTAACTGATAAGCAAGTGCGTACTCAAGCAGAGTTAACAAATACATTACGTACATTTAAAGACTCTCATCCAGATGTAGAAATGGATAAGAGACAAGACATATTTGCTGCAATACAAAATAAAAGACCAGAAAAAAGAAAAGGAATGAGAAACCAGAGTATTCGAAACTCAAGAAACAGAAATACTATTTTCTTTGTATTGTAACAAGCCAGTATATATGGCAAAGCAGTGTTACCACAATAAAGGACAACCAAATAGGGTGTCACCTAATGGAAGCCTTATGAGAAAGAAAACAGAAGAAAGATCAAAACCAGATGACTTTAAACACAAAAATAGACTATCGTTGAGAGGTAAATATAGTCATGATTCCATATATAAAGATTATGATAGTAGTAGACAATCAAGGAGAGGCAAATATAATGATAATTCCAGGTATAACGACTATGATTTTTTAAAAAATAGACGAAAATAGAGAGGCAGATACAACCACAAACCCATATACAGATATTTGGATAAACCATGGAGAAGAAATGACCACCAAGATGTGAGGGATAAAGAAGAAAGGAAACCAAAAGAATCAAAATCTAGTAATACTGTAGCCACTTGTCAATCATGGATATAGCAGAAGAGATGAATGTTGGAATCGCAGAAATGGAGATGGTGAGTCTGAGACCATAAATGTAGAATCATCTGAAACAGGGAAAATCAGAAACATGGAAGCAGACAGTGGTTGTCGGATAAAAGTTTATCGTTATGATGACTCATCTAGTCGAAGTTCTGTTAAACTATCTGGAAGCAAACATGCCATCTCAGAAGCAAAGCAACTTATTCAAGAATCTAGAATTAGGATTGTCAATGTATACGATCGTGGTCGTGGTTGATGAATTATTAAACCTTTAATAGGCTGAAAAAGCATTAAAAGCCCAGCGATTTCAATTCATCCCAATTGTAATATCATTGTTTTTATCATATTTTTTTTTCCTTAAAGTATATTTTGTAATCACTGTCTACATCATTTCATCTCAAATCAGCTTGAAGTATTTTTTTTATTCTAAATAGAAACTTTGAGATCAATGCATGATGTAAATTAAGCGTTATGTGTAGATATAGGGTAAATTGATTCTATATGGCCAAGTAATAAAATATATCATATGGTATTGACAAGCATCTTGCCAGATTTTAACTTATTTCTAAAATCATGTTCATTGTACTTGCAATGCTAGTAAAATATTAAAAATTTGATATTAAGTCGGTTGAAGGGAAAGACAATGTTGTTTCAGACATTCTAAGCAGAATGACAACAAATACAGGCATTCTGTAAATTCATAAGAAAGAAATATAAACTGTCTTAGTGTTAATATTTACACAGAAATGATAAGCAACAAAAAAATTGAAATCTATTACATAATAAATTTAATTTTAAGTATTATGCTTGTTACAAGTTATTTTAAATGCACAAAATTACAGATATGTTAAAATTTCAGTTGCATTCATTTCAGTACAGACTGTTGAAGTTGGCAGATTTTTCTTTCTTGATTTCTATGTCTAGATATTATATGCAAAACAGGAATTGTTCATTTACAATGAATATTTTAATTAAGATTAATTTTGTTGTGTTATAACCTAAAATGTTTTAGGTAAAAAAAACTTTTTTTTATTGATGAAGGTGGCTGAATGTCAGGTGAGAGAAATGAGTGGTTGAAAGGAGATCACGCGACGAAAGGAAAAGAAGATAGTCCAGAATGGATTGAGATAGCAAGGTGTGTGAGGCACTAGAGAAGTTTTGATTTGTGTCACTGACAAGTTTTACTTTGTAGAAAGTGTACATACTTCTAATTGCTGCATTGAATTTATTTGTGTTTACCGAGGACTTCAATCTTCTTTTTTTTTTTTTGTGTGTGATTAAGAGATTGGTGTTAATTAATGTCTTCAAGAGAAAACGGGGTCAAACCAACCACTTTACAATCATGGCCAAGTACAGTCGTCCAAGGAAATTCCTTGTCTTGGTGCAACAATTCCACGAAAGCATGCAGGCCAGAGTCCAGGACAGAGGAGAGTCATCTGACACTTTTCCAGTAACAAACAATGTCAATCAGGGATGCGTCCTGGCACCAACATTGTTTAGCCTCATGTTTTCTGCCATGCTGACAGATTCCTTCAGAAACAAAGATGTTGGTGTTTAGCTGAGGTACCGCACATATGGCAAACTGTTCAACCTTCGGAGGCTCCAGGCAAAAACAATAAATGTCATGACGGACACACTCAGAGACCTGCTGTTTGCTGATGACTTTGCCCTCATTGCTGCCTCAGAAACTGACAGTGAGCCCAACATCAATGTGAACGGCCAAAAACTCAACGCAGTGAAACGTTTCACATACATAGGCAGCACAATGTCTCAAAATGTCACCATCGATGACGAAGTGAATGTCAGAATTGCCAGAACCAGCTGTCCTTTTGGCAGGTTGTACCCAAATGTCTGGAACAGCAGAGGCATTACCATCCAGACCAATGTGAAAGTATATAGGGCAGGGGTGATCCCTACACTGCTTTATGCATGCGAAACATGGACTATGTATCAACGTCATGCTAAAAAAGCTGAATAACTTTCACATAACAAACCCCAGCAAGGTCCTCGGCATAAAGTGGCAGGACAAAATCCCAGACATAGTGGTGCTGACCCAAGCAGGTCTCCCAGTATCTTCACCTTTCTGATGCAGTCACAGCTTCACTGGACAGTGCACGTAGTCCGAATGCCAGACAAGAGACTACCAAAAGAGACTCTTCTATTGTGAGCTCCAGCATGGCCAGCGGTCCCGTTGTGGGCAAAAGAAACGCTTCAAAGACACCTTGAAAGCCTCACTGAAAGCGTTTGCCACCAACCCAGACACGCGGGAAAGAGCTTCAATGGACCGGTCCACCTGGCGCCAATACATGCACGAAGGTGCCAAGACATGCGAGGCTGACAGGATCACTGCCGCAGATAAGAAGAGGAAAGCCCGAAAGGCCCGTGCTGTCAAACCTCCTGGAGACGTCCCACTCGTCCCATGTCCCTTCTGTTCCTGAACCTTCCGTGCCAGGTGCACACATAGGCAGAACCAGTCCCAGCAACCCTCGTATGACTAGAGTGGTCTTCGTCGACTCGACAGACGAACAAACATATCTGCTTGGAACAAGAAATACTGATATAGGTCACCTATTGCTACATGTCATGATAATTTATTCAATTTTTTAAATATAAAAAAAACAACACTATTTACTTTTTGTTTTAATGACCCTGTAGTAATCTAATTTGCTCCAAAACTGGTCACAAACATGATTCAACTATACTGTTAAAACCCAAATGCCAAATCCTTTTCTCATCCAACACTACACATTTGCATGTCTTATAGATTAGCAGTCACATTGACGCTGGTTCTCACACTTATATGGGCCAAACCCAGTGGCAGGTATCAGATACCAAACGGGTTTAACGTCCCTAACCCTTGTGCCCCCGGGAAAATCTGGGGCGGAGTTGGTCACCTGGACGCTGATGATGGAGGTCCAATCAACTCGTTCGGAGAAGATTTCCTTGAGGCTAATTTTGAGGTACGTAATCGACAGATGTTTGACAGATTTTTGTCAGACTTTTGACAGATGTTTGACAGATCCCTATCTCCTTTGTACCATTTCCTTTGATTTCTACAAGTATAATTTAACTAACCGTATATGTGGAAAATTTTTAAATTATAATTGTGAGACTAAAATACATTTGACTATTTAACTAAGAAGTTTATTGACTAAACACAAGAAATATGTAGTTGACTTTGGGACAGTCCATAAATGACGTTAAGCAATTTTGGCCGATTAATCACCCCTTCCCCCCTTGTCACTCGTCGTCGCAAAAAACTTAGACACAAAGTTTCTCACCCACCGCTATAAAATAGTTATTATCTATTTGAAAATGTGCATGTTTCAAATCACTTTTTTGTAATTTAAATGTTTATTTAGTATAAGGATGTACTCTAATATAATATCACGCGTTAAGCCATATAAAACGTCATTAAAAATTGTTTTAAAAATTCAAATATTTAAGGGGAACTTTTATTTAAAGTTGCACGTTTTAATGTGATGTCAAATTTCTTAAACAACCCCACCTCCCTCCCCTCGTCAAGCCTCGTCACAAAAGTGTGACACCGTCTGCTCCACCACCCAAGTTCGTGACATCATTTATGGACGGCCCCTTTACAAAATTCCACAATGGCCTTTAAATGCAAAACTCCCGAGATATGTGGCTTAGGTTTAATATACTTTAAGGCTAAATTGAATTGATGCTTTGACAACAAGGTTGTCTCACAAAGTTGCGTGAAATCCCTGGCCGACATTCAAAAGACTTCTGCATATGAAGGTTGTTGACGCTCTCAAAATGCCAGGAACAGAACAACATATACCTGAAGTTGTATCGTGCGATTTCTCAAGAAAACATAGGACCGACACAGGCATCAGTCTGATAATTACTATACGGGTTTCGGACTTAACATATATACGTTAAATATAATAATGGGGACAATGTTTTGTTTTAAAAAACTTTTGATGTTATTTCGGTGTCACTCTGTCTAATTTTTATTTTTATTTTAGACTGTTACATTTCATTTCTTTCTTTTTTTTTTTTAAATTTTAGACCGTTACATTTCATTTCTTGTGAACCTAAGTAAACTTAAGAATGTTTTTCATTGAACTCTGGTCAGTGGACAGTTGACCTGTGTTATAAAGACTCAGATGGGGACGAGTTGACCAACGGCTTTGAACTTGGTGACCCTAACTGTAAATGGTCTCCAGGACAAATCCCTGAACGTGCAAGTTTAATCACCCACCCAGGTAAGTAACGGCCGTTAGTAATACCCCTTCTCGTTGAATGTTAAACAAATTCTTTTAATTTTTTTCGAACTCTTTTTCCTTCTAAAATTCAAGGTTAATTTCACTGTGATGACAATATAAAATAATAAAGTGGGCCTTTATAGAATTTTAATGTTACCCTATACAAGCATGTGAAAACAAAAAATGATGCACAAATAGGGAAAGAACTAGCCAATAATAATTATAAACTCATGTATTAACCATTATTTAGGAATAATCATTGACACTATAAACTTACAAATTATCTGTGAAAATATATTTTATTATGTAGTAATTTTAAAAAATAGAATTTTATCAATATTTAAGAATTAATTAATTATCATATTGTATGTACACTATACGAAAACACCCAGTTCTTTGTATGTAATGTTCAATAAAAACACAAACGCAAAGTTAACGTACATGTGTAAAAATAACTTCAAAACTATATAAATGCCTTGAATGATTTTAAGCTCTTAATATTTACACTTAGTCAATTGATATCCAATATTAAATATGTCAAACATAACGTCAATAATTTCGCAGGTATCCACAACATGGCAGCATGTCAAAGTTAAGGTCAACTACTATACAGAAATATTGTACTTCAAATCAGTCATACAATCTTGTTTGGCGATGTTTCTATCCCATGAGTTTAACATTAATGTATGATTGTTGTTGGTGTGCAGCATTTCCTCTTAATGAATAAATACCACTGTCTATCCCCAACTTATTGTGTCATTAAAACAACCAAGTTATTTAGGGAGATATTCGTTACAACGCAGTTATTTAAGCTTAGTTTAATAATAAGAGCAAACATGACGTAATAAACTGATTCGTGTGCAATGGAGACTTCATAATCCAGAGAGACTACAATAATACTTAATGTTATAAATATATTTGTATCTAAAACATTATCCAAAAATCAATTATCTTCTCACGTTGCTGTCAAAGAGACCTGAAGTGAACCCTGCGATAACTCCAAGAGTCAGATTTAACAAAGGATCGCCATATATTAACATGGAGTCACAGACTATAGAGGTTGGGGGGCGGGGGGGGGGCAGACCTGAACATGTCGCACGTTCCTATACAACATATTCTGTGCTAGACACTTGCCTTCAAAAGATAATAAATAATAAGATACTTGTAAAAACATCCCAAGATGTTTCAACTAAATAGTAGAAACAAGAAATATTTGTTCCTTAAAATTCATAATGAATAATGCAAAGAAAGGATGTGCAGAAAGGATTTTGGAGACTATGAGAAGCTAAATGATTGCAAAAAGATTTTGAAGAAACGAAATTTTGATATTTTTATTTTAAACATTTTTCTGCACACATTTTCTTTACGTAATTAATTAAAGAAAAAATATTTTTCATTGTTTCAACTTTTAAAGTATTTAAATTCGTCTTCGAAAGAAATCTTTGTAAACATATTTTGATTTTCTAAACATTAGCATTTTTCAATGCAGATGGCTTCTTGTAAGGCGCTATTTGTCCATCAAATTCCAACATGCCCACGGTTTTCAAAACTCAGTTTAAAAAATAAAAGTCTTTAGATTTTTCATAAATGTTTCTTTGTTTTCATTCTGTCAATGATTTGGGAAGACTGGTTCATAACTCCGCCGCAGTTGCGTCAAAATACCGCACTAAAAAAAAACCTCCTGTTTTTATCGACACTGGTCTTTCAAAATGGACTATGAAGAGGAACGCAGCACTTTTAAAAGTGCATGTTTTGAAGTCATTTTTTTTTTCCAAATAATATATTCATTTAATTATCCGCCGAAGTCAGTGATAAGATTTTGTAGTTAATTTGTTCAGCTACATGAAACCAGCAGATATTTTTAATAGCAGCTGTAAAATAGTTTGATATTCTCATCCGCATTATATCGCATACTACAGCGTTTTGAAACCTCTGGAGTTTTCTACCATTTGCATTGAGGCTATCCTCACAGCCTTATATTAATGCAAAAATACAGTCTCGATTGCTGAAAAAAAAACTATTACGGCATTGGTGTTATCTTATTCAATTGATGACACAAATGACCCAGGGCACGAATGACAAACACAAGCCATGTACACCAAACTCATATAAGGACTCATTGTAAGTTTACTCTTGGTCATCTGTCGAGATCCCTAGCGGTGTGACGAGGAAATGTCAAATTTGCAAACTTTTATCGATGCTATGACAACTATCCGAAGATTGGCGCCAGAACCCCGCATAATCAAGTCCGCCAGCTACTGCTTGACTTCCGGTGTCTCATTTTGAGATAGGTTGCCTCGAGAACCCCCCCCCCCATCCTAAACCAAGGCATAAAGGTATGTTTAATTAATATTTGTAGGTGAAGCACTAAAGATCAATGTACGAATAATGACATCACTATCTCGTATTCTCCATCACCCACCAACCCAATCTCCTCAACCCCGGAGCTTTAACTCCGTGTCAATAATTTAGATGAACTTTCAGACAGGGCCTTCCTAAGAGGATTATGAGGTCCTAGGCGAAGTGAATTTGTTGGCCTTAAATGTAATAGAAAAATAATAAATAATTATGGAAAGATTCTTGTACGAGGCCCCCACTAATGATGACACTAGTTTGCCTATGCATAAAGCCCCATCGTTTCAGGTCAGCAACAGACAGACGATGAACCGACCCAGTAAAAGTTTAACGTGTTTCAGCCTTAAAAAAATATATAAACAGTTAAGAGGGAATTTGAGAGTGGAAATATTTTTTTAAAAAATAATATAAGTATTAGAGGAGTTTAATGAACGGCATATGAACTTTGATTAAGATTATTATAAATATAATTGTAACTTATGATTTGATGATAGCAGCAGAAATTTTGCATTCCCCCCCCCCACCCCCAACATTATAGTAAAAGTTTTATTGTGAGCTCTATATAAATAAAATAACTTGGGCATACTATTTGTAAATGAAATCCGGCATCCTTCCGTCTCGCGAGACGATGGTGCATCACCGTTGGGTTGGGTTGCATTTCCTCGAGTGACTGTGCAGTCCTATCCTTGAGTGACAGTCTTTGCCACAGTTTTTACACACGAGTTCTGTGCTTCCAAATGTTTTGGCCTTTCTCCTAGCTCTTCTGTCTGCAGCCTCCTCCATTCTTCGCTCCTCGGCTACTATGACGCCCTCTTTGACAACTGTGCGCCACGTAGATCGGTCTTCTGCCTTACACTCCCAGTCACTTGTATGTATTTTGGCTGCTTTCATGTCCCTTTGACAGACATCTTTAAATCGCAAGCGTGGGCGACCTGTTTTCCTCTTTCCTGAAGCAAGTTCACCATATAGGAGGTCCTTCGGGATGCGGCCGGGGCTCATTCTTTTGACATGTCCTAGCCACCTCAGGCGTCTTTCACTAAGAATTGAGAACATGCTTTGGGTATTGGCACGCGTTAGTACCTCACTATTAGGCACTTTTTCTTGCCATTTAATACCAAGGATGCGGCGCAAGCATCTCAAATGGAAGCTGTTAAGCTTACGCTCTTGTGATGTATAAGTGGTCCATGTCTCGCTTCCATATAGTAGTGTACTGATGACACAGGCTCGATAGACGCACAGTTTGGTTTTCTCCGTTAGCTTGGTGTTTTGCCAGACCCGCTTATTTAGTTTAGCCATTGTTGCGGCTGCCTTGCCAATTCTGCTGTTTATTTCTTCTTCAATGGACAGTGTATTGGAGACCTTGGATCCCAAGTAGGTGAAGCTGTCCACAACCTCCAAGTTTTCATTATCGATATTTATGGTAGGAGGAGGTCGAGTGTCTTGGGCCATGATGTTTGTCTTTTTCAAGCTGATTTGCAGACCAAATTCTTTGCAGGCATTGGAGAAGCTTGACACGAGTTGTTGCAAACCAGATTCTGTATGTGCTGTTAGTGCCGCATCATCCGCAAATAGTAGCTCTCGAATTAGGACATCCGTCGTTTTGGTCTTGGCTCGGAGGCGGGCAGTGTTGAAAAGTCCTCCATCAGCTCTGGTATGTAACCAGATTCCCTCACTGCTATCCTTGAATGCGTATCGAAGAAGTACAGAGAAGAATATTGCGAAGAGTGTTGGTGCGAGTACACAACCTTGTTTAACTCCGCTGCTGACAGGGAAGGCCTCTGACTTAGCTCCATCGAACTGTACTGTGCCAAGCATATTTTCATGGAACTGTCTGATGATGGCAAGTAGGTGAGGGGGACATCCAATTTTTGCCAGTATTTGGAATAGCCCGTTGCGACTGACTAAGTCGAAGGCTTTTGTAAGGTCCACAAATGCAATGTATAGTGGCATCTGCTGCTCTCTGCATTTTTCCTGGAGCTGTCGTATGGAGAACACCATGTCTATGGTAGACCGACCGGACCGGAAACCACACTGAGATTCTGGATAGACGCGGGATGCTAGGCTTTGTAAATGAAATAGTTATGTTTAAAGTATTAAATAAAAGTGAAACGTTAAACTTTTACCATTTGTGAAGCATAGAGTGCTTAGTAGAAAACTTCAAATTCTGTAATTGTCAACACAGTTTAAATATATATATTATTTATATATATATCATTTGCAGTCTGCGGACGTTAGCGCGAACTCGGTTTTTAGAGACCGCCTGTTTCTTTTTTTCAATCGAGGGGAAATAACTAAGTTTTATATCTGCAGACAGAAGAGCTAGGAGAAAGGCCAAAACATTTGGAAGCACAGAACTCGTGTGTAAAAACTGTGGCAAAGACTGTCACTCAAGGATAGGACTGCACAGTCACTCGAGGAAATGCAACCCAACCCAACGGTGATGCACCATCGTCTCGCGAGACGGAAGGATGCCGGATATCATGTACAAAGATTGTCATCAATTATTTTTAAGTCCCTTACATTAACATCACAGTCTTATCTGTCTGTCGTAGGTTCATGGTCGGTCGGGCGGAAAAACAAAAGTAAAACACGACCCATTTTATGTGATGCTATCGAGCTTAAAGTTTGCACTTATAATTGTCACCTAACAATGCATTGTGTCAAAATTTCTGATCGATTGAATGCACCGTAATTAAATTAATGTACTTTTAGTTTATCTCTATGTCGCCGTCTGCTATTGTTCACCTCCATGTTTCACTGGAGTTCAGTCCAGCCATCTATGACCACACCCCTCCCCCATTTTTACAGCAAGGGGCGCTCAGTCACATTCAGTTTGTAAATGTTTGTGGTGCGGTATTAAACATAATCAATACTTTTGGTTCTAACTCATATATAAGGGGTTTAGTTTTTATGTGCTGTTTAATTCTCAATTATCATCATTGAACCTCTTTGTGGGTAAAATTATTCTATTTAACTTTCAATACTAACAGTTGCTTTGAAAACTGTCTTATCTTTGGCAAGATTCACAAAGAAAAAAGTTCATTGAATATGCTAAGAAAATAAAATAGGTTGATTACGGGAGAATTTGCAGTGTTGGCCAGATTAAATTTTTTTTAAAAATCATGTAAAGAGGTTTTGATTATATAAGGAAAGATAAGGTAAGAAGTGGGACGGGGGGGGGAGGGGTGGATTAATATGAAAAAAGATGTGAGACAAGGCAAGGTTCACAATATCTATTAACTTAAAGATAAGAAAGCATTTGAGGTTAAATGATACACCACTCCAATTTTTGTCTCAATGACACTGAACATAAACATACAATTTTAAATAAATTATATTATTAACTTTCGTCATTTTTCTCATCATTTAGTTAGGTTTAAATAATGTTAAGAATCCAGATTACAGCAGGGAAATTTTGAAATATGGGAGTTAATTTATAAAGTAACAAAATCTTCTTTTATTTCTGATATTGCGTCCCATGGATTAATTCTAATACTGCCTAGCATACCAAAGAAATTAAAAAGCTCGTCCTAAAGTTTTGTAGCACAAAAGAAAATGGATAAGTTTTAAAATGCCATTATTTTAATAATGGCTTTAACTGTCAGTCTATGAAATTTGAGTTCAAGCAGAACTAATACAAGTGAAAATCATTCAAGAAAGGTAAAGTCAAAGCCTAAATCAAAGTAAACAAGATTTATAAACCATATGTTCAATCATTGTTTATTGTCCCAAGTTTGAATATTGGATATGAATTGTTGTCAACTATTCAATGGACAATTACAATTTTAATAATCATATAAGGACACATTATGTTAGAATAATAGAAAATTTACATTCCAGGTGTCACAAGTGTTCCATTAGTGTCTCAAATTCTGTAAGGGGCCATAAAATCGTCATATGTGTCTGGTCGTCTTATGAGGTCACACCGTTCACCAGTGACCATGACCTCTGCAGGTCTCATCTACAATAGAACAATAGAAGCATATATATATGACCTTGCAACATTAGCATATACTTCAAGCTAGATATTTTTTTCTTATAGCAAGATATATCTTCATTTTAAAAATCTTCAAAATTGGCCTAAAGCATAATTTCATCTATTGACAGCATGTTGTACTTCTCATCACGTTGTGTTACTAATCTATTTACCCTTATATTGTAGTTGGATGCCATACTGTAACAATAGGCACCAACATCATGAATGACCACTAGACCATTCTCTGGGCAGGGAAGAAGTCGGTCCTGATGATGTAGGATATAGTTATAAGGCAACAGATCAAGGAGAAATGTCGTCATCTAATTTAGTCTAAAGCAAACAGAAATTTAGTCTAAGAAAAGTGTACAATTTTTAAAAAATAATTTAACTACTGCTATGTGGAAAAAAAAACTTAGCTGGCCTCTAAGCTCAAACAACAGAAATGGACTAGATAAGAAGAGAATTCGGTCATCTAATTTTATAATCTGGGGTTTTAAAAAATTTACATTTTACCTTTGCTATGAAGTCAGAAGACTCACAGACTGGTCCCACGACATCACAGACAGTTTTGATGACTTGACTTGATCCAAAGTCATTTAGAACACTAACATGGTGGTAAGCTCCATACAGGCAAGGTCGGATAACTTCTGTCATGGCTGCATCTATAATAACAAACCTGAAATAAATGAAAAATTTATTTAAATGTTAAATATGCTGAATATTTAAAAAGGGCTGTAAAAAAATGTAAAAATAATAGTAATTTAGTTATGTGACTTAATAAACTATTTGGAGATAAAATTTTAACTGCTCTAAAACTGAAAAAATGTCCCATCCAATTCATTATAAGTACTTTAAATCAGCTTGATCAGAGCAAATTTGTTTGTTTTTTTTAGTAAAAGGTAAAATAATTTATATATTTTTTAAATCTTTTATTTCACAGTTATTAAGTATGTACTAGCGGATTACTTAGTGGTACCAACTCAAAATGATAAATAATTAAGTAAATTTTGTTTCTTCTTCTTCTTCGTTCTCAATATTGAGTTTTGCGTGCCACGAGTTTTGTGCCAATTGGCCCGTGGTCTCCGACTACAGCCTGCTGTATTTTCTGGATTTGCTTCCATAGCCTTTGGTCAGCCAAGACCATCTGCAAGGCAGCTGGTTTTTTTTTTTTTGGCAGGTGATGCAGCGTTCACATGCCACGGCTAAGGGTTCCACGCATTACCCCGCCACTTTTTACCCATTTAGAGCTGGGTGGAACTAGGGGACGCCCTAGGCCCCGGGAACAAGTCCTTGGCTTCCCATGGATTCGAGCCCGTGACCATGGGAACGCCAGTCAAGCGCGCTTGCCACTCAACCACCGCGGCCCCAAATTTTGTTTCTAAAAGAGATGAATTTTTGGTCTAAGATTGATGTTTTTTATTAGAGGGGCTTAATTTAGGTGTCTTGTGTGTAAATTAATTTTAGTATAAATTGTTACCTTGATTATAATATGTATTTATTTATTGGTGAAAAAATGAATATATAAAAGGTGCAGAATTGGTATAAAAAACCAGAATATGGTCTTTCCCATATTTGTATTTATATTTTGAAGTTTAATATTTCTGATTTTATAGTTATTACATTGGATTGAAAATCTTAGTATTTTGTGATAAATGAAATCAATCTTTTTCAATTCTGCAGAATTAATAAAAAAAAAAAAAAAAAGAAAGGATAATAGAGATTATAATAAGGATAGTGCTAAACAAAAGTTGGTAAAAATGTAGGTTTACTTTTTCTGTTTTGTCTTTTTGCATCCCATTACACGGGAAACCACAACACCTGTGTTGGCAACTAAAGATCGTCCTGGTTCTAATATAAGTTGCAAAGAATTATCATTGAGTAAATCTTTTATTGAGTTGATCAGATCATAAGGTGTTGCTTGGTTGGGCTGAAATTAATTTAGGCCTTGTAAATAGTTGATAGCAAATTAAGACACTTCATAAAGAAATAAGACCATTTGATGCTCTTTAGATGTTCTCAATTCATTATAGAAAATTTATTTTAATGTAAGAAGCTCCATTTAAATCAAATTTTTATTAACTCAAAAATTATATAAATTTACAGGTACATCAAATTTCCAAAACAAGCAGGTCATTTGATGTGTACTGTTATAAAAGAACAAACAATTTGAAACTGATTGACCTTATAATAATGATAACACTTACAACAACAGCACCAATAATAAAAAAAATTCATAAGCAGAGTTAATTAAAATTGGGAAGAGGTCAAATGTTTTTCATAATACACATACAAGTAGACTGCAACTTAAGTAAATACTTAAAAAATGAAGTTTAGGAAACAAACAAACTAAAAATACAACAAATTTACAGCCATAGAAATGTTATAATAGGGAAGAAATAAATGAAACTGACCAAATAAACATTTCATGTTCATTGTATCAACAAACTCATACACTGACAAAGAGTTATCTACCTTTGATTGAGTCAAAGAACTCTCCTCTAACTTTGTCAACCAACTTGGGAATCTTTTAAAAAATGTGTTCATTGCCTCCTTTAGGTCACCAAAGCTAATACTGCAATAATAAAAGGTCAATGAATGAGTATATTGCTCCTGGTCTTACACTGATCATCTTTCATATTTTAATTAGAATTATAAAACTCAACTTTAGATAAATAAAGATACTGAACCAACATTACTGCTGCTAATGGTAGTGTGGTTTTTAACTTGAATTAATGATTTGAAACATGTTATAAATAAACTGTGAGTATTTCTTTAATGACTGTGTTTTATGAGAGTAGCTGCATGACTGCCACTTCAAGGGTTTGTTGCTTTTGAATCTAATGTAAACAAAAATTATTTTGTCTACTTCTGTAAGTTAGGTCACCTTATTGGCTAGGGCTAATAAAAAAAAAATAATAATAATATCACTCTTTACAAAATAGCATTAATGAGAATTTTTTTTTTTTTAATTTGAATAATGCAAACCTAATACTCTAAGTGGAATTATAATAAATTTATTCAGCTTATTTATTATTAGTTACATCTTGTTTATCTATAAAATAACAATTTGTCTAAGATGAATATTTAGTCATTTCATTTATTCAACTGTGTCCCTTACATCATTAAAAATATTGTTTGAAAAATACAAACCTCTCTGCTATGTAGGCAACTAATGATTGTGTCATTTCATGCATACTTTTCTGTTCTTCACTGTTTAAATCCTCAACTTAAAAAGGGAAACAGTAACAATATACAGAGTATTATTTCAAGGGGTGGATACTAAAATATATATTGACTAAACTAGAATGTAAGCTTGGTAGGTAGTTCCTTTTTTCAATGGTAGTTAATAGTAGGGCATCAGCTAATCCCCAAAAATTCCATCCAAATTATCAATTCAGCATGGCAGATGTGCATAATGCTGGGTAACAGAGATGTGCATAATGCTGGGTAACAGAGATGAGCCTAATGCTGGGTAACAGAGATGTGCATAATGCTGGGTAACAGAGATGTGCATAATGCTGGGTAGCAGAGATGAGCCTAATGCTGGGTAAGTGAGATGTGCATAATGCTGGGTAACAGAGATGAGCCTAATGCTGGGTAACAGATATGTACATAATGCTGGGTAACAGTTAGAGACATGGAATACAGCTGAGTGTAATAGAATTAATGTGGAGAATAGCAACACATAGGGGATACAAGTTATACAAATTTACTTCAACAAAGTTAATATTTTTTACCCTATGGTGAGAAAGTAGATGCTTATTTTGTACACATAATCAGAAATAGCAAAAGGAAAAAGTTGGGGGGCAAAACATTTTTTGGGAAGAAGTGAAAGAGTTTTAATGGCAAACTGCTTGGCTGTCCTTAAACAATAAAAAAATCATGGTATTTCATTTTTGAGTAATTAAAAGCAGTATGCAGATTTGAATAGCACGTCTCTAAGATAGGTCTATCCAAATACAGAGATGACAGTTAATAGATTTCATTCCATTTATCCATAGATCAATTTCACACACCTTTGGCATTCAGCAGTAAATCTTGAAATTTAATAACCTGTGCTTGGTTGGTCTCAGAATCACAGCGCCATGGCCTTGTTTCACTTTCCTGAAATTTATTAACAAATCGGTTACCATCTTTAATTGTCATGAAATTCAAAACACATAATCATAAATGGCTAAAAATTAAATCCCTTTTATTATTATAAAAATTTGTAATTCATTCAATTTATGAAATGCTTTTGGGATATTGATTAAAATTTACTGTGCTTTAAAAGTATTTTATCAGTCTTTATATGCTTCTTAAGTCATGCTAAAAATCTACTTCACTTCTAACACGTCATATCCCCATACGACTTACCATAAACTTATAATCAATACCTAAGCCACCTCCTATGTTTATAATATTCACATTGCCAAAACCTCTCTGAAGGAGTCTTGTTCGAAATTCCAATAACTTTTCTACGCTAGCTCTATGATATAGAATAAAATTTAATCAATTTTATTCTGAAATTTCATTTCATGGATTTATTGCAAAATACTAAATTCTTTAAAATGTGTTGCCATTAATGCACATTATTTTATTTGCTTGCACTTAAAATACCAGACATTAATTAGATACACTTGATCAAAATTATTTATCTATTGGGAAAATATAATTTCATTATTTAATAATGTTGATTTTATTGCTTATTTTTACATTGACATCAATATTTGAGCTATTATTATGATTAAAGTTATTATAAAGCTATTGTGATAGGAATATGTGTGTATGTCTAGGAATTTATAGTAATTTTTAACACAATCTAATCAATTATTCAAAAACTAAGTTAGAGAATGCAATACATTTTAAATGCCAAAATCATATAGAGTTTACCTGAAGACATCACTATGATATATGGTGGAACCTAAGTGAGAGTGCAGTCCTACCAGTTCCGTGGGGCAGTCTGGTTGTTGAAGTAACTGAAGACATTTCTCAACTTCTTCCTCATCAAGCCCAAACTTACTGTCTGCTGTTCCTGTATTCACAAACTTATGAACTTCCTTTACAAAAATAATGGTAAGAAGAAAATAAAACAAACTACATAAAAACTTACAGACAATGCAAAAGCTATAAATTATAAAGGGTAATTATCACAATTATTTAATTAACAGGCATTGATTGTAATTATTTCTCAAGTAAAAAGCAAGCATGTCCAGAAATCATTCCAAAATGTTTTATTGTAAGTTTGATCTATTAAAAGAAGTTAAGGAATTAAATTAGAAATAAATTAGTTATGAAATAAGACCAAATTGAAAAGAAAAAAAAAAATTATTTTCATTTTGAAACTCACAGGATCAATGTTTAGATTCAGCCTCAGTAACACCCTGGCTTTCCTTGGCTCTCTAAAGCTGTTCTGACATGTATAAATGGTTTGCCTTAAATCCCATTCACTGTCCACATTAATCAACAAGTTATGCTGAACAGAAAGAAAAACACTTACATTACAATTTTTAAAAAAGTTCATTGCACAATAAAATTTCATATACGAGTACACTATACACCGAATTCTTTGAAATAATGAATTCGGTTTTGTTTAGGAAAAAAAAATGAAGAGTAGAAGAAAAACTATTATTTTGTTGAATATGATAGGAAATCTTTAAAAATGTCCAGTGTTATTTATAGTTATCAGAATTATAAGTTTATCATTAATAATTTCAGAGACAGAAGAATAGAATGTCAAAATTAAAATTTATAATCAAGTTCATGATGGTCATTTTTATCATACAAAAAACCTATACAAACCTCTATTGCTAGACGTGTTTCCCATGAGTATTTACCTCCACCATTGTACATGAGACATGAAGGTTCGAATCCAGCTTCTAATGCCAGTTTGATCTCATTTCCACTGATAAGTGTGGCAGACACTCCAAGAGCCTGTATTGTCTTGACTAGGGTCAGGTTTGGATTGGCCTAGTAACAAGAGAAGAAATATTAGACTTTCAAAAAGTATCAACTACTTTTTTAAAACAGTTTTTTAATTTTAGTATAAATTTAAAATATTTTACTTTTTCAGATAAAATAAAGTTTTATTAAATTTTCTTTTACTATTAACATTGTGTTCTTACTAGAGTATTCAAATCAGTGTCAATCTCATGTGTATACTTTTATTTATGTACTTTTGGAAGAATAAATAAACAGAACTGCTCTATATCCCATAAATCATCAAAGAATTGCTTTAAAATTGTAACTTTAAAAAAATATTTTAATGCAGATGCTTTGTTTAATTATCAGTCAAAAGTTGTTGAACTTTTCATTTTAAAAAAATAAAAATTTTGAAATAAATTTTAAGATTGTTGGTCACATTGCCATCATGTTTATTAACAACCTTGACAGCGTAGTTGAGCTGAGTTCGACATGTCAGTTGTCTCAGTGCATCTTGATATGCTTGAATGTTTGCTGTGAGTTGAGCTTTGCTGTATACAAACAGAGGAGTAGGCGGAACTTTGAACTGCTCCTCACATATTTCCAAGACTTTCTTTATCTTTATCTGAAATTGGAGATAAAAAATAATTATAAGTTTTACAAATTTTAATTTTGCATGGCAAAAAAGAGGTTTAAAATTGAGTTGAGTAAAAACATTGAGTTTGAATATAATAATTTGCATAATATATTGAAGTGTTACTTATTTCCAGAATTCACAATTAGTTTAACAATTAAGGTAATCTTAGGAAAAAATGTCATAGAAACGATGATTGTATTTTGTGAGTTCAGGGAATAGACAGAACATATGCAGTGTGAAAGTATTAAGATCTATTTTTCCTGTATCATCAAAAATAAGTATTTTTTATTATTCCACTGTTTTGTCACCTACCTTTTCACAGTACAATTCTTGGTCCATAAATTTGAATGAACTTTCCATATCTGGTTGATCTTTTAGTAAAAAATACAATGTTTCTACTTTTAGACAATTTAATTAATATATTAATACAATGTTATAAGCATATAAATCTTAATTAAATTAAAGTACATGTAACAAGTTTTTAAAAATTTATTGTGTTTCAAATTGTATGAATAACTGTAGCATTAAAAAATTGATTTTCATTTTAACCTTCCAATTTTATTGTGGTGGAGAAAAAGCCAGTTATTTCAAATTTTCACAATTTTGTAATTTTTTGTGGCAGAAAACTGTATGTGTTATATCAGGTGTTCTAAAGCAGGGGTTAGTAAGTGCCCTAGGAAATGAGGAGTCATTGTAAGAGAGGGAAACCAGAAAATTGTTTTATTTCATCATGTTAGCACTTTTAATTAATGGAATAATTGTTTCAAAATTGAGATATGGATGCAGGAAATGTCTTGAATAAAAAGGCCATTGCAAAAAAAGATTAAGATCTGCTGCCTTTTTAGTATTTGGCTGATAATTGTTAAGGATAAATTGCAACATAGCTCCTTGTATATTCCCTTGCCCCCCCCTCCCCTAACCAAAAAAAAAATCAAAACAAAACAAAAAGCTTAGTTTACATACATTTGTACAAATGTTTAATTTGATGTCTTTCCCGATGGAATTGATAAATTCTCACTTCCTACAACATGAACATTATTATTTCAATGGTCTTAAAGAATTGAGTGTTTAAGTGTTCAAGAAAAAATAAAATCTAATATTTTTTAAAGATTTAAATTAAGCTATGACTATGAATATAGACTCTATATCACTATGTATCCATAGACTAATAGTAATTAGTAAAGCTATAGTAAAGTGTAGAAACATTTTTTTTAACACTTTTATTTATAAACTTTATTTAATGGTTTTAAATTTTTAATCATTTTTATTGATATATGAATATGCATATCTATGATTGCTGCGAACAAGACTAAAATATAAATTTAATTGACTTACAGTTGTTTAATAAAGGTGAAGCTAAGCGTAGTTGTTTAATATTAAGACAGTGGGCCCAAACGTCTTTATAAGTTCGTATTAGGATTACCGATGTGAGGTGCCAGTGCTTCAGTGACGTCATAACACTTATAAATAAGCATTTCACTGTTACATGGCTTACATCTTAACTCATTTCTTATCTATTGTGTTATGTGTAACGTAATGTGTTGCATTTTCCCAGCACGTCTTCACCTGGCTCTGTTATTAGATTCTGTCATCTTGGTATTTACAGAGTTTTGAAGTTTTGTGTTAGGTCTGCTTAGATAACAGTAGGTCAGTAGGGACACAGTGTGTCAACGTGTTAGTAGGCTAGAGTTTTGGTCCGAGGCTTTCAGTACCTGGGGAATTTCCACACACCTAAGGAAACGAAAGAACTTGGGGGAAAATACATTAAAACTCCAAGATCTTGGGAAAACGCAAGACTGAAATAGCGTGTACACATTATAAGTAAGGTTGGTTTTAGGGGGGGGAGGGGGGCAGTGGCGGATTTAGCTATAGGGCAGGGGGGGCGGGTCGCCCCCCCACGCCCCTGTTGGGTCTAAAATGGCGCCCCCTTAAGACGCCCTTAATGAACACTAAAAAGGTGTAACTAGAGCAGAAAAAAAGATTGTTAAACACGAAACTTTTAATCAATCACTAAACTGCTATACGACAATATTGACTTGCTAAATATCGTATTTCAAAACTGCAATATCTTGTTTGGTCAGTCAGGAGCGTCGCTAAGTGGCAAAGAATAGAGGAGCATTGAAACGAATGATAGGCGTGGCGTTGTTTTAGCAAAGCAGAGAACACAGAGAACAATCTTGCTTTATTGATGGTAGTTGTAGAAATACTGGAAATTTTCGTTAAAAGTTAAGTTTATTAGCAAACTATGATTCCACATTAGACAGTCATCTAAAGTTTAAAAAGAAAAATGAAATTTATTTAAGTAATGATGTTCACATTAATTTAATTCAATCATTTGCTCCTGAATTATCAGCAGCAATTGATAATAAAGTTAAGTCTTCACATTTCTTTTCTTTAATCATCGATTCAACCATTAATATATCTAAAATTGATAAGATGTCACATTACTTTCAGTTTTAAAATTAAGAAATTTTGAGGAAAGATTTATAAGCTTTTATGCTTTGGTAAATGCTGCAAATCTGCATTTGCTTAGAAGATTCTAACGGAACTACACATTACAAAAGCGAAACATTGATATCACAATCTGTCGAGGAAAGGCATACGATGGCGCATCTGTGATGTCTTGAATTAAGAGTGGACTTAAAACTTTCACCCAATGGTGTTCCCATGTTTTGAATTTGGTCACTATCGAAGCAATTTCTGTACACAGTAATGTACAGCTGGGTTTTTTTTTGGCTCAGCTGAAAGGTTGTATGCATTCTTTACGTCTAGTTTACCACGTCTAAATACTCTTTAAAAAGATAATAAATCTCAATATGAATCAACAGTGAAGGCTCAGAAATGACTTTCTGATACAAGATGGTCAAGCCATAAGCATGCAGTCGATGCAGATGTTGGATCATTCTCGACTATTCTAGCTACTCTAGAAGATATAAATTCAGGGGAATCAACATAACACTGAGGAAGTGTCAGAGCAGAAGTTGTTGGACCATTATATATGTTTTAATAACAAATATTCTTTTGTTTTTTCTGATGCTATTTGTACAAAATTTGGTTTATATTTTCGTGTTATCAAACCACTTGTAGCGCAAGAGTATTGACATTGCAATTGCAAAACGATTGATCGATGTTGAAAGAAATAAGTTTGCTGAAATGAGAAGCGATCAAGCTTTTTAAAATTCTGAAAGTAGTTGTCTAATCATCTATTAACGAAAATTGTTCCAAACTAGATGTTAAAAACAAAATTTAAAGAAACTCAAATTTGCAAAAAATAAAAGTAGAGATAAAAGGGCTGATGATTCACTACTAGTTTTGAATCTGAAACGTACTTCACTATCTGGGATACACTACTAAAAAAATAGATGATCGGTTTAATGACTTTAGGGGCACAGCTATTTATTTCTATTGTATTGATCCATAAAAAATGTTGGAAGAAAATAAAGATTCTCTTCGAAGTTGAGGCAAAATTTACAAACACATTAACCTTGAAGAAGCAATCGTTGAATATTATACCTTCAAGGATGTGTATGCATCACAACGTCCATCACAACGTCCATCTTAATGTCCATCACAACATCCATCACAACGTTCATCACTATCTACAACTAGTGAGCTACAATTTAACGACTTTCTACCATTCTTGTTTGAAAAATAAATGGCATCAGGTCTCCCTAATTTGTCAATACTCTATACAAATTTACTTGAATCTTTCTGAAAGCAATGATTGTAAATCATCAAAATTATTTGCGCTCAAAAATGAAAAAACGAACGTCTGTCTGGATTGGCAATAATTTCAAATGAACATGAGAACTTTGACTTTGAATCAACGATAAATCGTTTCGCTTCAGGTAGAAAGGAATTTAAATAAGGCTCAGGGCTCTATACAAATTCGCTTAAACTAAGTTTCTTTCTTAGATAAAAAAATATATATATACTATTGAAATAAATATACGTCACTATTTTGAAAACATTTCAATTTATATTGTTTCTTCTTCGATGATTTGGAAAATTTACTAAATTAGTATTCTAATAATTATTATTTCTAGGGCTGCAGAAATTAATGATTAATTTTCTGAGTAATCATTACAAATGTTTAAAGATTAAATTATTTTTCACGATTAATTGACCCATCACTTACAAATAATTGGAAGTAAAAAAAAAAACAATAAATAAATAAAATGTTAAATAATAGCACCTCATAAATAATGAATTTCCTGAAGATTACACGTACATTTTGGTTTTAAAATATTGATTGACGGGAATGTTCAAAATGTTGATAAAGTTTGCCTACTTATCAAACCAAATGAAAAGCGTATTAAGCTAATGGAAGTAATGGCGTTTGACTCAGAGACAGAAATGAAAACAGCTCTTCTGATGAATTACTGCGTTATAAGATGGAGATAAACGTTCTTGAATCCATTAATTAATCCAGTACAATGGTGGAAAGTTAATGAACACCAATATCTGATAATGTCATTCATTGCCCAGATCGTTTGGAGCATACCAGTTACATCAGTTCTATGTCAATGATTGTTCAGTTCTGCTGGTTATATTGTCAATTGGACCGCTCATAACTTGAACTAATTAATGTCAACACACTTTTGCGTAGTTGGTGAAAAGTTGATATATAAAGGAGACATTCCAGTGTTATTCAGATTTTCATCAAGAACGTTGAATAAGTGTTACCTACGACATAATAAATTAAATTTTTTGGCCTTAATCGAAAATAACGATTAATTAATCGTTAGCAATGATCTGTTATTAGTAAAAATTTTCGCCCCCCTCTTAAATTCTCCTGCCCCCCCACGCAGACAACGCTAAATCCGCCACTGGGTGGGGGGGTTGGGTGGAGGGTCTAGAGTCTAGACAGACAATTGTTGAAAGGAAAAAGAACATAATTGAAAGTTGTGGGGTTTTTTTTCAGAACTGAAGAGCGAAATTGTTTGCGATAGGGTACATAATCGATAGTTTACTTTTTCCAACTTCAGAAACAAGACCTTCTTCTGATATTAAAAATCTAAGAAGCTTAATGTGACTTCAGTAATAGCCTTGTACATTTTTTTAAGTAAACGTTTTACTGCTCTGAGGCTTGAGTCGAAAACAGAAAATCCACACAAGAAAAAAAAATCAGGGTCAGTCGGCAGTGGCGTCACCATCATTTCCTAATGACACTAGATAAATTCACCTGGACCCAACCAGCGGCGTAGTGAGGATTGGGTATGTGCCGCCCAGGGCAGAACCAAAGTTTGCCCCCCCCCCCGAAAAATATGTTAACGCTGTAAAGTAAAGATAGTTTGTATTATAAAGTAATAATTACTATAAAATAGAGATACAAGTTTATCAAATGATAAAGCGTCCTTTAAGTAATCCATTAATTAGTCTGGGAGCATCTTCTACTTAGCATTGTTTTCGGACACTGGACATAATTTGTAAATAATTTCGGGCATCTTTGATATATCTTCTAAAATAAACAGATTTAATTATGACTAGCTAAGTTCCCGCGTTTGTTGGTCGGATAAGCTTTTTTCTTCCTCTGTCAGGTTTTTTTTTTTTTTTTTAAATTTTTTTTTACAAAAGTCTCAAAATTTTTCTATGGTATATTCACTATTTTGTATCCTGAAGCCTTGCTTGTAGAAGTAATTATATATTCCAAACGATGTATGAGCATGAATGAGAATGCGTAACAACGTTCTAGAGTACTAAAACGGATAAAACAAGTTATAATGTTTGAGCGAGATTTGAGCGAGGTTTTATTTTATTGCGTCTTTCTTAAACGCCTGTATACTTTCCAGCTATGAAGAAGAAGTATTAACACATGATGAACCTCTGCTGTCCATTATTTAAAGATTGTCATTTATTAAAATCATTTCAGAAATGTCGTAAGAAAGAAGATTCATCTTTACTTCAATGACATATTTGAGTGATTCTACAATGTATACTTTTTTGTTTTCAATTGTTATATTTCCAACAACTGGACTTGTTTGGTGATTATGTGAAATATATGAAGAGCTATCGAATACAATGGAACAATATTGGGTATCTTGTTTAGAAAAAAAGATGAATTTTTCGCGATCTGTATCTCTTAAAATTGCTATGAGCTCAGTTTGAATTTTAGATGATAGGTTTTTTAAAAGCTTTTTTCACACAATGTTCTGGGACTGCTCGATCGTAATTGGCAAGCAAATACATTGGTTCCGGAATATTGTCTTTATTTGCAACAGTGTGACCACAAAAAAATAATTATTTTTCCAGGATTTAATCATGTCAAAAATTCTAACAAAAACGTCCTGCCACTTTTTTGTTTTTTCTTAGAACTTATTGTTGTTCTTTGCCAAGTCTTTTTTATCCGATTTCTGATCCTTTCCAATTTCAGAAAGAACTTTGGAAATTTTGAGCATTTGTTCATGGTTGGCTACTTTTGGATATATGCGTGCAAAGTTTTAATTTCATTAAACAATCAATTTTGTTCATTATTTTTGCTGATGATTCAAATCAAAGGACAGTAAAATAAATAATAATGTCTTGGTAGAATAAACCATGCAAGAACGCCAACATTTTTTCTAGTAGTTTAATTACGTTAAAATCAAACTTGAATCAAGTATATATACAAAGACCAAATTGTAACATTCGTACACTAATTCAGCCCCTCTGTTTTCCACTTAAATAGCAATAGTATCAGAAGTCTTTAGATTCATAAGGGAGTTAAAAGTTCTGGCTTTAGAAACGTTCATGTATATAATATAGTTTCTTTATTTCTTTGATTTAAAAAAAAATCTTTGCCCTATTTTATTTTCTTAAAATTAATTTTAACGCTTTTTATTTTTGAAGCTAGTAACACGGAATTAACCGACTCTTCCTTACTCTTAATGTGCCGCTCATAATTTTCGATTGGCTCTTGCTTCATGTTGGCCTATAGTAAATTTTCCTTTTTATAACAGGAGCGGCTGTCAAATTTAAAGACTCATTTAAGCTACCAAAACTTCGGTGTTACATTATCATACTACCTAAGTACAGTAGCATTAGTATCAGAAGAATTTATATCCAATAAGGAGTTTGAAGTTTTGACAGCTGACAACTTCACAAGCCTTGAAATCGTTCCTTTATTTCTGTTATTAATTTCTTATTTGATTTTTTTTTTTTCGATAAAAAGCTATAATTTCTTATAAATTGTTTTTCTTAGAAAATAATTAATGACCAGGAATTGGCCGCCCCCTGGCAAAGTGCCACCCGGGGCATTAGCCCCCCTTGCCCCTCCCCCATCGCTACGCCACTGGAGCCAAACACCAACCCCCCCCCCACCCCCAATCATTGCACTACAATCAAAAATCTTTGTTAGATTAATCCGTAAAGCACAACAACAAAAATATGTCACAGAAAATTGCAGAAATAAAAAAATCGTTAGAAAATTAAATAAACTATCGTTTTAAAAACACACTGTCCGTCAAGTTCTTCAGTTTAAACCTATCACTCCTTGTCAATCAATTTATCCAGAAAGTATAGGCTGTGGGATATTGGCTGTTGACAATTCGACGGCAGACCTCAAATACAGCATCCTTCACTCAGAGTCCTGGTCCTAAACACAGAGACGGCGAGTGATATTTGTGAGCATAACGAGGGTATGATGAGGGCATGAGGCGAGATTCTGGAAGTTAACGTTTGGATGTAAATTTTAAAATTTCAAATATAAACAAATCTTTGGCTCGTCGAAATTTAAATCTCCCATTCGTTACTTTTCTCTTCTTTCCACTATGGTTTTTTTCCCACATGAGTTCACTTCGGACATATGGTCAGTGGTCAGTATGTGACAGGTCATGTACATCTGGTCAGTGTGTATTATGTCAAAGGGTCGTCCATAAATGACATTACGCGATTTTTGCCAATTTTTACGTCTCGGCCCTAGTGTTGTTTTCGTCGACGAAAACTGAAACTAAAACCTTCGTCAACGAAAATATGTACATTTTCGTCAACGAGAACTAAAACTAAAACTAAAATTAGCAGCAAGACTAAAACTAGACGAAAACTAAATCTGGTAGACAAAAGACTGAATAAAAACTGAAACTAAAACTCCCCAACGAAATAAAAACTAAAATCCCCATTTATCGTTCTTTTCCGTTACTGCACTTTTGCGAAATTCTAGGAAATTATTATGACCTGATTTCTTTGATGATCGCGCATGCGCATCAACTGGGCGATAATATAAGTCATAAAAATAATACAATTATTTAACATTGAAAGTTGACAATGACAACAGCAGGAACTGGTGTTGGTGGAGTAAGTGGACGCCCAAAATCGAGTGATGTTTGGGATTATTTCACGTACCGTATAGATTTAAACAAAAGTGAATGTTTGGTTATTAACGACGGTAAGAAATGTGAAAGACTGCTCGTGGGAAGGAATCCTACAAATCTAAAACGGCATTTAAAAGCTTGCCACAAGAAAGAAAATGATGCCATGGAAGAGAAAGAGAAGACTAAAGTAGCAGCAGCACCCAGTAAGTCAACAAAGTTGCCAGCTGCCAACTCTTCTGCCTCAAGGAAAATTACCGACATGTTTGGTAATAAACTTAATAAACACAAATATTCTGCACAGTCTGTTGAAAATATTTCCAGAATGCAAGCTCTGACACGATTCATAGCGAAAACTGGTGTTTCCACGTCGTTGGTAAGTAATCATGCTTTATTTATTTCTTATTAATAACTACTACTACTTCTTTGAACCTATAAACAAAAAGTCACACAAAGACACATGTGACATATCATTCATGTAGTATCATAACCTTACGAACATTAAATTGTAAAACAAAACTTTTTCATTATAATTTTATGTGTATTAATATGGGCAGCAGTATCACTAATTTTATTATGGGACAGGACAGGGCTTGAGAAAAATAATTGTTAGAGTACTTAAAACAGATAAAATTTGTACACATGGCC
>MUZC01000109.1:521111-538750 GCA_002072015.1 Radix auricularia
TATATATGTTACAGAAGATTATTGCGCCCTACGCCCAATAAATATACAAGCTCTATTAGCGCAGCTCTTCAATTTCAATATGTCTCATTGACCACTCTGATCCTTTTTAATAATATAAAACAACAAGGGAATAAATTTCCAATTTGATAAATGAACACAAGGACCAACCATTATACTCTGACATCTCTGACATTCCTATGAGTTCTATCTCTTTATTTCGTGACATATAACCTCCCTTAATGGTTATGATATATCCTTGTGTAATTGTTCTGGTACATTCTCATGTGGCAGTGTGTGTCCCATAGCACAGTAAACAAGGTGTCCAAGAACTTAAGGTATTTACAGCATAACGGGCCCCATTCGACTTGGACACTTGACCCCCTCCCTCTCCCAGACCACCGTTGGTCCTAGACCCTAGTTGGTATCAAGTTACTTAAGTTTGTCGAGTCGACAATTTAACAGTTAATTTTTCTGCCAGCTGAAATTCCGGTGGAAAACGCCTTAAACCAACACATTATCAAGTTACGATAACCATTCATTGCCAGGAGTCGGGCCTGATGTGAGAGCAATACGTGATAATAGCGTGAGCTATTAGGGCATAGGCGAATACATTTAGGACTGTACAATGTTTATAGAGTTTACTAAGACTTATACGTTAGTAACTGTGTCTACCTGATAACTGAAATTTGTCAACAAAAATAAACTCTTCAAACTAAAGTGCACATGACCTTTGTTGTATTCATTGTTTAATTAGAATGAGATGAATCTTGTGTGTTGCATTTCCACTACTCAGCTACATAAATTTATAAGATACTTTGACTTGTGTTTCTTGTAAGTCCTGGCCATTTCCCCTAAATTTAAGGTAATTTATATTCCTCACTTTTACTATTTTCTGACATCCTTGCATAATTTATTTAGTATGTGATCTCTAAAATTCATTTTACGAGATGATTCCTTCATACCTCAGTTTTTGGAGCGTCCAACATTCCCTGGTATAATACGACATCCATTACTTTTCCTATATGTGACTATGTGCCATATCTCACAGGCCCCGTATAAATGTCGGGCTGGCAGAGTAGAACAACAAGCTTTCGTCTTGCGGCCCTTCAACTTTCGTCAGGGGCCCAGCTCAACGCTATCAAAGACTCGCCAGTACGTGGTCTATACCAATCAATAGACTAACAGACAGTGATTAGATTCGCGGGGATCGCTTACGTTCAACTTTTTCATTGGCTTTGCGCGGTGAACGACGGGGCGGTATAACAAGTGAAAATCAATCGGTTTGGGGGGGGGGGTATAGCTATAGGTGCGATTTTGATATTCATAGCTTTCTAAAGATTGAATGAGGCCTGGAAAGTTATTGACGTCAGTATACAGAAGTTATCTATTCTCCACAGGCTATCGATTTTAGTGCCGAGAGTACAGTGCACCAACGGCCATGAGAAAATGAAATGTTTGAGATATTGTTACTTGAGTTGATAAAGCTGCTGTCATTGACTGATCTTATTTATATTTAAGATGTCAGATTTCAGAGAATTACAAATTCAGTGTTAGACAAATAAAAAGTCAAATTCTTCTTATCAGAAATGAAATGTTAACATCTAATAGACGAGGCTTGTCCCAAAAACATGAAAGAATAATAACTGTAACTTCTTTGTTTAGAATTATTTTTTGAACTTTCACCCTTTGTGTTTTTTTGTCAATTTGAAGCAATATTCTAAAACAATAACACATTGTATGATATTTGAGGAGAATGTGTCTTTAAATCGGCGCACACCTAATGGAATTTTTTGTTTTTACCACCCTCGCTGCATCTTTTGATACAACGCCCCAAACTTGGAAAACGCTTTTAAACATGTTATCTCAGGGCTGTGTTCTAAGCCTATAATAACATATTATACCCCCTCTAAAATGTTTTATTTTTTTGTTTATTAACATTGAAAGTCAGTGCAGCAAATTTAAGTAAGTACTTTTAAAAATGGGTTACTCTTATTTCTAAATTGTTACCCTCTATTAGGTTTACTGATTTAAGAACAATCTGCAGTTAATTGAAGAGTGAAATTTGTTCCTTTGACATGATGAGACGAGACAGGTTAAAGTTCAATGAAGCTGAAGTTGGGGACAGAGTGCAAAAATGCTGTAATACCAGATGACATAAGAAGTACGTGACATTTCAAATAAAACGATGCTCTACACAAACAGCTATTGACATCACGACCTAAAGCCTTATTCGGTGACCACAGGAGAATATTAAAAGTGGAATTTTGAATAAAATTAAAAGCTTTTGCAATATGGAAAAGAACTTATATAAAGTATCAGATCAAACAAGGACATGAAGATATTTTCACCAGGTCATATTTCGAAATATATTGATTCATATATAACATGCAGAGGGGCAAGAAAACTATTTAAAATTACATTGTTTAATTAATCTTTTAAGTTTAATCATGGTGACCTCTGATAATTGCAATTAATTTCAAGGCATAATTGTGTTTCACTGGAATATTTTTCGGTTAATTTCTTAACAACCTTACAGATATTTATAGTTTTAAAATACACATGAAATAACACTAAACCGATCTGTAAAAACTAACTTCTTTAGTGTGCTTTGTCAGCTTAATAAACAACTGTTGGAACTTACCACAACTTGAACACTTGAAAAAAAGACTCAGTAATGACACAGAAAGATAGTTCTGCATTTCCTAGCAAACGCCGGGTCCCCCGGCGCTAACAATTGGACTGAACGAGTCAACGAATACCGAAGACAGGGGTGCCAATGCCATACATCGAAATCGATTCTATGGTTTAAAGGTATCGAAGAATAATAATCAAATATGTTCAAGGTGAACTATTTCTCTTTTGTTGTATTTTTTTAAAATAGAAATATAATCAAATAAACTAGAAGCTAATGACAGCAAATTACGATATATCAATTAAAACCTTTTTTTTTTTAAAATTTTTTTTAAAGAAGGAAAATATCTTTAAAAATATATGTCAGTTCAGGTAGACAATTTTAGATAAGGATGGGACTATGTGAAAAATAGAAATGAGATAATACTAATGCTTTGGTGGTTGTTCATCTCGTCATAATTGTTCCATATCTTTCAATAATAATAATTGGTTCTATTATGGATATGTCCCCCTCCACACCCACTAAACAGTAACTTGTAGAAAAACATGTGACTGAATTTTGGACTAACTTAAACTTTGAAAATTTTCACCAACGGCTGCCATTACTGAAAGTAAATGCAAGCAATCATTGAGCAGGGAAACATTGAGGATAAATAGCCTAGTTGATTTAATAAATCAAATGGCCGTGAATTCATTTAAATATTTTAATTGACAGTGAGTTCAACAAAAGTCCTTGTTTGTCAATGGCATACTGAGGTACGTTGTACATTCTGAAGTCATGGTTATCAAAGTCAATGCAGTAGTCTTTTTGTTGTATTAGGAAAACACATCTGTTTGCCGCGTTCTGTAGATGATGAAACAAATAATTAATTCCTACATTAACCTTAAATAATTTTTTAAAAATCCACTAGCTTTCTTCTCAACAAGTTTTCATGAAACATGGCTTCAACTTTACTTACATCCCCAAAATTTTCAAGTCTTGTTCATTGTCTTTAATTAGGGGTCCATTAAAATGCCAAGGTCTTCACAAAATTTTTATAATAACTTAAAACAATCATCCTTTCTCTGTGGGTAGATTTATGTCTTTGTTTAACTCATGTATGCGTTCTAGCCATAACAGTAGTATTATATTATGTCATATATTGGATCTCGGAAACCCATTATATTAAAACCGTTAGCTGTAGGTTATTTTAAATAATTTCGGCAATGTCGATGGCGGTTTCAATTTTTTTTTCAATTATTCTTTAAAAGTCTCCGCCACTTCTACTTTTTGACGTCCCATCTTTACGTCTCGCACAACGTTTCTTGTTTATTTTACGTGAAATATCTGAAGCGTTATCGAAATTAACAGAAAACAATTGGCCTTTTGTACACGACAGATGATCTTGTCGAACTTTATCACCTAAATCTTATCTTATCTTATATGTTACAGACGCTCCTTCTGTACAGAAGATTATTGCGTCCTACGTATTTCTATGGTTTGTGTTTAGTCCTGTATTCTTACCAGAGTTTTAAAAGATGATAAAGTGGAGGCTTTCCTGGTTTCTTCAGGCAACCCATTCCACGCCCGAATACCGGACGGAAAGAAATAAAACTTGTATGTGTTTGTTCTTGCATATGGAATAAGAAAGGTGTTTTTATCTTTATGTCTATCTTAGGGTTGTATTAAGTTATCTTTTTGTTGTATTTCTAAATTAGAATTAATTGCCTTATGTATAATTACTAATTTACTCTTAGTTCTTCTATCCTCTAGTGTTTCAAGGTTTAATGATTTAACTAACGGTGTTACTCTTGTCAGTTTTGAATATTCTCCAGTAATGAATCTGGCAGCTCTTTTTTGGATTTGTTCTAACTTATCAATATTTTCTTTGGTGGATGGGTCCCATACAGAAGATGCATATTCTAGTATAGGTCTCACCAGGGTGAGGTAGCATTTTAGTTTTATATCTTTGTTACATTTGTAAAAGTTTCTTTTTATAAAGCCTAAGGTTTTGTTTGATTTTTTAATAACTTCATTGACATGGGGATTCCAAGACAGTTTCTCATTTATTATGACTCCTAAGTATTTCGCATCTTTAGTTTGGGTTAGTTCTTTTCCATGAATGAAATATTTTGAATTTATTTGTTTCTTTTTCTTTGTTACTCTTAGCAGTTGACATTTTTCTGGGTGGAAGGACATACTCCAGTTAGNTTCCCATTTTATTAATTCATCTAAGTCTTTTTGTAAAATTTTGCTATCTTGTTCTGACTTGATTGTTCTATAGATTATACAATCATCAGCAAATAACCTAACTTTAGTTCCTGTTGAGATATTGTTGGGTAAGTCATTTATATAAATTAAAAATAGTAAGGGACCTAGGACAGTTCCTTGTGGAACTCCTGAGTTAACCTTTATTGGTGTAGATTTAGAACCATTAATTATTACAGTTTGCTCCCTACCCAATAGGAAATCTTGGATCCAGTGATGTAAGGGACCTGAGATTCCAAAGTATTTAAGTTTTTTGAGTAAACTAAGGTGGTGAACTTTGTCGAATGCTTTTGAGAAGTCTAGTAATATTGTATCTATTTGATCATTATTATCTAAGCCTTTTGATAGATCATCTATTAGGCCTATCAATTGTGTTTCACATGATCTGTTCTTTCTAAAGCCATGTTGGTGTGGGCATAGGGCATTATATTTGTCAAGGTGGTTAACTATTCTGCTATATATTATGTGTTCCAGTAATTTACATGTGATACTAGTAAGTGATACAGGTCTGTAATTACCAGGGTCGGACTTATCACCTTTCTTAAAGAGTGGCGTTACATAGGCTAATTTCCAATCCTGGGGCACTTTACCCTGGTTTAGAGAGGCTTGAAAAAGAACTACAAGGATTGGGGACAGTTCATTGCTTAATTCTTTTAATAACCTGGCAGGTAATTCATCTGGGCCAGTAGCTTTGTTTATTTTTAAGTTTTTTAGAAGTGAATGTATACCTATCTCATCTACAGTTATGTTACCTATTTCTTCCAATTTATTTAAATTTATTGAAATTTCCTTGTCGCCTGAGGCAGAAAATGATGATGCAAAATATTTGTTAAGGATATTAGCTTTATTTTCATTATCATTATAGGTTTTATTATTTGAGCCTTTTAGTGTGGCTATACCTGAAGGCTCCATTTTTTTAGATTTGATAAATGACCATAAGTTTTTATTGTTATCTTTAGTTATCACATTGTTTATATAATTATTTTGGAGGTTACGGCTAAGTTTCTGTGTCAGGTGCTTAATTTTTAAGTATTTTTTGTGTATCCTTTCTAAATTGGTAGCCTTAAATTTCTTAAATAAATTCTCCTTTAGTTTGCAATACTTTTTTAATTTAAAATTGAACCAGCATTTATTAATTCTATTTGAAGTTTTTTTTGTTGGGACATTCTGATCCATTATGGTTTTTAGATTTGTTTTTATTTCCTTCCATATTTCTTCTAAAATGTAATGAAATATTAGTTTGAATTTGATGTGACATAAACGTGATTGAATGTTTATCAACCCATTTGTATTCTTTTGAAAGAATTTAATAATATAAAAAATTCTTACAACAACGTCTTGCCAGTTGTGTTTGTTAGCGCACGCGTGAGCTTGTGCAAAAATATGTTCTTGTTATATTAATATGAGTTGGAAAGTGGCGCGTTAAATCTTCCACACGGTCAACACGAGGCACTCATTCATGCATTGAGGGCCTTAATATGATCTGAAAATATGTTCGACATGTTTATATTTTAATTAGGGCTTTTAATGATTTTTAAAACAAATTGTTATATGAATCGGGAAAAAAATTACTCAATTAATCGATTTATTTCGATTAATTATATTTTTAAGGCATAAAATGCAGATTCCATGGCTCTCAAATTTTGCAACTAATTCATCAAATTCGTTCTGCTATGCAAGAAATAAGGAAGACTAATCTTTTTGTTTACGTATTAATAAATAATAATTATACAAGGCAAAACTATGTAAGTAAAAAAATATAAATTATTAATAAATTGGAAAAAATATATTAGAAATAATTTCTTAAAATTTTAATTTAATATCAATAAATCAAATTAATTTTTATCAATTAAAATTTTAACGATTAACGAAATAATTAATCCTTAATTCCCACGGCCCTAATTTTAATTTCATTTACCTTTATTGGCTAACGAGTGGGAAATGATATAGGATCAGTGCTTTGATTGTGTCATCGCGATATTTTCGATTACTATTCTAATAAATTGGTGTCGATACCTAGGGAGTTTTTGCAGTAATAGGATTTGAAGATCAAATAATCGATTGCCGTTGAGCTCCCAGCGCTCAGCATTACGACAATGCTTTGCCTCAAAACTCTTGGTAGGTCTTAGCATCAGCTGTCAATGTCTCTTCATTGGAGATGGTAATGAATTAGAAATTTAAAAATTAATTTCCCTTAACAAAAATATAGTTTTTAAAGCCACGCCTCAAATTTCCGTTCACGTTATTTTGTGGCTTAACTATATATAAATTATATGCATTACAATTTTATTTATTTATTCCTGCTAACCCATATCGAAAGTTTTCTATGTAAACCTAAGATTCACTATACTAAATATGATGTTATATTTAGAAATTCTTAGAACACGAACTCTTGATCATATCATTAAAATACAAATACAGAGCCATTAAGACATGCCATAAAATTTAACGTCAGAAATTATTTGCCTGAAACATCTTGGTAAATTATTGTTACTGATTATATTGTGTTTATTTTAGCTCACAATATCCAAGGCAGACAGGCTAAAAGTAACAGCTAAATTTTGATCTGGGAACATTGAAGTTTCTGTTTTTAATCACAAATCATCTTCTCCCCCACTCCCCACACCAGAGGCGTCACTAGGGTTGGTGTCACTCGGGGCGGTAGCTCATGGTGTCACCCCCCTCATGACTTACCCCATTGAACTCCCCCGAGTCTTCCAGTGCCAAATACCGGGAACATATAGAATGTTACATTTTGGTGTCACCCCTGGTGATGATGGCACCCTGGGCAGCCCGCCCTCACCGCACCCCTGGTGACGCCACTGCCCAACACTATTGTATTCTCTTCTAACAACTAATGTATTTAGCCGAAAAGTCATTCCAATAACTTTGTGTTTTCATTAAAACAAAAAATGTCTTCATCTATTTCTCTTTTATATCGTTATTTTTAAATTAAAATAGAAATACATGTAAACTAATAGACTACAAAATTTGAAACAAATTTGAAAATTTATTTTTAATCCGTATTTTAAAAAATAAATTAAAATAAAATAAATAAAAAAATATATAAAAAGCTATACTCCACAAAAATTTAACAAAAATGTAATTGTTTGATTAATCTTATATGCGTGAACCCTACCAGCTTGCTACCTGAGGAGTCGTGTGCATTAGTGTGCATCCTCGTCCTTTTTCCTGGGTAAAATTTGACATGTGATACGTTATTTATCAAATCATTTTCTGATTTAAAACATTCCATATCCTTCAACTCTTTACGTCTTTCTGTAGTATGAAAGATTCACGTACACTGTGATGCATTGTTTATTCCTCTAGTGGGGAGAGAACTATTGAGATTGTGTTTCGGGTTTAGTATTTGTCTAAAAACACTATGCTCTACACTAGGGCCAGCCTTAGAGCATACGGGACACAAGGTAGCAAATGGTGAGTGGGGCCTCGGACCTGAGAAAGCAAACGAGGAGTGAAACCCATGCAAGAAATGTGGATTTCTACATATATTAAAATAATGGGAAATACAAAATCTAATTATCAGAAATCCAAAGAGTCAATGAAAGTCACCGCAGCTAAGTTTTTATTTTTATTTTTTTATATTCGTTTTATTTGTGTATTGTATGTCCGTTGAAAAAGGCTCTTTGCCGAAACGTTCGCTGTTTTGTTGCGTCCTGTCAGGCTTACCCTTACCCTGTTTACGTCTTTTCCATTTACTTTTTTTATAAGCCTGATTGCAGTCTCACCCCTCATTTTTTTCACTTACTATAGCAAGTTAAAGCCTTTAAAATTACTTTCTCTTATATAAAATGTTCTCCTGAAACCGTTCATGATTAAATGCGTATTAAAATTTTCTAGTAAAAAATGATTTAGGTTTATGGGTGATTATAATGTTATTTTGCATGCTTTAGTGCGATCTTTTTTATAATTGTTTTATCCTGAAAAAATAAGAATAAAGTTTTCATAAAACCTTTGTTTATTTTGTTTAAGATGCAAGTATAAAAATATCAGTAAAAAAAAAAAAAACCACACAAGTATTACGTAATAGTGGTGCAATTTTAAAAAGTAGTAAAAAATATTTCGTCAAAGCCTGGGGCCCTGAAAATCGTTTGTCCTGGCGTCAGCCTTGATTGTACCTCTCCTTGGTTATAGTCTTAAGGAAAGGCAAGAAACCTTTTCAAAGCTAAATCAATATTGTTTTAATTTGTTATTCCAAGCATAAAGATAAGAATAACAAAAACAAAATGTATAATTCTTTCTACAAAATAATATTACATGTAAATAAAGTTCTAGTTAATTTTAGATTTAAGATAGTAGCAAATGAAAGAAAGTAATCACGATGAAATGAACGGATATTACACGTTTTCTATCTTTAATGAATAGAATAATTTATTTAGTAATGTCCCACTAAAAAAGTATGTTATTAGTTTCAGTTCGCTAAATATTATTTATCGTGACGTCAATTCAACAATAACAAATCTATTTATTCATCGGCATCATTCCGTCTCGAGAGACGATGATGCGTCAACGCTGGGGATGTAAGCCTGAGCGGGTATTATGGAGAATTAGCAGCCGCCCATACAGCTCGTCTCCCCTCTCTACGTCAATGGTGTAACTAAGGGAACGACTTGCGTCGATTCAGTTTGGCGTCGCAGGAGCTGCCGGAATGTATATAACTTTTATGTAAATCTATAAACACATTTTTCTTACAATTATTAATGTATAGACAAATCAATTTAATGTTATTGTATCAGGGGGTATAATTCTTTCTTTTTTTATGTATTTATTTATATTTTTTCTTCTTAAAGTTGAATATAAAATTATTGTTTTTGTTTTTTCATTTCAAATATTTTTATTTATGAAACATGCCTTATCAAAGCAAATTAAAATGATGACTGAATTATTGTTGTTGTTGTTTTTTTTTTTTTTGTTTTTTTTAATTTAACTAAATTCCTATGGAGAGTAGCTGTAAACTACGCATTGTAAACATTTAAAAACATTAATCCTCTAACGAAATGCCACCTACTTTGCGTTGTCTTGCAGACTGACTCTAACTTATTGGTTAATTAAGGTGGTAATCCACTTTATTCGCTCCTAGAAGTAGGGCAACCTTAACAATAAATATGTGTTTATTCAGCTAGAAAAGTTTACCACACGGCCTTCCCCACTTGTTTCACATAAATGTTGAGTACACTCTTGGAATATCCAATCGCTTTGTCGAAGCCGAAAATAAAACATACATTTCTTGAAGTATTCCCAAAAAACTTAATTGCGTCAGGACAAGTTCTTGCCAAGTGACATAGCAGCAAGTTGTAACAGGTACAAGGTGTTATAAATGCCGTAGTATTTAATTAAAAAAGACGAATTGTACGCCTGACTTATGCCCCCTAGTGTTCAGAACGTTGTCGGATCCTTTCCTGCGGATATCAGAAACATCCAAGTCAAATTTTGTCAGTTCCAACAGTGAGACATCAAACAGTTGTTGCCCAAGACCTTCTTGTACTTCTAGCAAACTTATGAAGTGCTCATACGTTACTCCAGAATATCCACCTCCTGGGCTTACATAGCGGATTATCCGGGACATCTCCTCTTGGTGACTTTAGTTAGGTGTGCAATCAGTATCCTTGAAAGTATTTAGATGATTTTAGTTTCATACAATACTTTCCCTTTCTTATTTCCCATCAACGAAAGGAGCTCGTTTTGAATTCGCTTTCCCAAAGTAGTAATCATTAATTTCATCAGTTTTTATACTTCATATATTTTGATACAAAACCAGTTAAATTTCACCAGCAATTCAACGAGACCCAAGAGGTTTCCATTGTGTGCCTGGTCTAGTTTATCGACTGAACTACAAATTTCTCAGAGGAAATAGAACAAGGGCCATGAGACATTGAAATACATTATGCCAACTATGGTTATGTTTTGGCTTTTGGCTTTGCTTGTTAATTGTGCATCGTTTTGTTAGCGTATTTTCCAGCTCAAACCATTATGAGTTAGATGTCATATGTTATTTTGCTTGTCATGATCAGACAGCCTCACACTGGCATTTTTTTCACTGAAAAAACCAAGTTAAAGCCTAAAAGTAGTGTTTTCTAATTTTAAAATGCTCTCCTGAATTCATAAATGCTTACTGAAATGCTCTAGAATTTTTTTATTTTTTTTCATTTGGATTTAGGATATTTATATTTTTAATATTTTATTATATTAGTACGTATTTACTAATTAGTTTATCCTGAAAAAAATGTGTTTAGATATTACGTAATAGTATTATATATGCTAAGTCAGAGCGTGCGGCCATGACAAGGCGGTTGTCTCGTTCGCCTTTCGCCTAAGGCCGGCCCTGTTCTACAGACAACTCATTGTATTGCTTGAGGACCCCTTACATTCCAAGTTAATATTTACATTTTTATAACCTCTCACCACTGCTGAAAATAAAAATAATACAATTTTTTTTTTCACATTAAAATAAGATTTTGCAAGTCTATTAACACCTCTCACCCGTCAATCCTCTTTTGGCTGCCTTACCAAGCTCAGGGGTGTGGGGGACTTTTAGCCTTGGATGAAAACAAAACATTCTTTGAATGTACCATTCAAGCTTCTAACGTCCATAGGTGGGAGCGAAGAGATTCATTTCGCAAAAATTAGAGATTCAATAAGTTGGTTCATTAGGCCTTGGGTGGGTTTTACAAGCCATGCTGCATCGCGGTCCAACATGCACTATGAATGGCGGTAAACCCAAACAAAAATATGTACTTAGAATAGCTGTCTTTAGACGCCATTGCAGGTTGATCAATCTTTGAAACACCTTTTTAAAAAAATTGGGTATCGGGAAACTCATGCGGTGAGACACTCTCTTGTCCTGACTCATTTCCATAATTTTATGTTAAAATAATCTGAAAGATTTCCTCTGTTTTATTTCGTCCAGTACTTGGACCCATGTCAAGTGTAAAGATGTCGATTCCTGTTAAAATGACCAAGCACTATATACAGCCGGGCATAATCATTACCACAACGGAGATGCACACCGGCGGTGAACCTGTCAGGATTATTGAGTCAGGCTACCCCGTGCCACAAGGGGTAACAATCTTGGACAAGATTGAGGACCTGAGAAAAAAGTAAGAGTTTCCGATTGTTTGCACGTTCATTTCTAGTCATCTTTTGATAAAATCTAGATCTAGATCCATTTTAAAAAATGAGGCCTTTAATAAGCGCTGGTAAAAACATTTAAGAGGGAGTTCAGGAGAAGCTCTAACAGGTGGTCTTTTATCTTAATAAGCAGTGGCGGCGTTAGGTAAGCGCGGGGCCTGGGGCAGTCGCCCCAGTTGCCACCCTCAAACGCCGCTCCTGTTAATAAGAAAAGTTATTATAAAAATTATCTTAACTTATCAAATGCATATAGATCTATTTATTTTTGATACGAAATGTCGAAATAGATTCTTATGAGTCAGCGATGTCCTTTTTTAGTTGGTTCATTTTATTATATATTTTAAAATATTTTTGGGGCCGTCCATAAAGTACGTCACACTCAAGAGGGGGAGGGGGTGTAAGAAAGTTTAGAAAGTGTGACCGTTTGTGACAAGGGGAAGAAGGGTGTCTGGCCATGTGTGACGTCACGATGTTTTATGTCAAATTTTAATTATTTTGTTAATAAAAAAATATATCTTTGTACGAAACTGTGACGTACTTTAGGGGGGAGGGTTCCGAGATTCGTGACAGGGGGAGGGGGAGTTAAAAGGGTCAAAAATAGCGTGACGTACTTAATGGACGGCCCTGTATATTCAATTCAGTTACTCTGGAAGCTAATGAATAATGAGGATTTTGCCACCCCAAAACTATGCGCCCCTCCGAGCATTCGATTGCCTCTTGTTTCAAATTATTAGGGTTCAGTAATTTGTTGCTTAATTCTTTAACGGGACGGGATGTCAAATTTTAAGTATCAATTAAGGCATAACCACATCAGTATCACGTTCTCATACTTCCTAAGCCTCTTTTTTTGTCAGTTTAGTGTCATTAGTAACAGAAGAATTTATATCCAGTAAGAAGTTTGAAATTTTCGCTGTTGAATCTTGTACATGCTTTAGGATAGTTGTTTTATTTCTTTCATTAATTTCTTTTTCATTTTTTCTTCTATTAGAAAAGCTCCACTTTTTAATAAAATTTTCTTGTTAATAACTAATTAACAACTAGGAATTTCCAGCCCATGACAAAGTGCCACCCGGGGCATTTTCCCCTTGCCACCCTCGCTACGCCATTGAGAATTATGTCGCTTTTGTTTAAACTTTTATAGATTGCTATGTAGACATTAATTACAATTACTTCAAACACCTTATTTGTTTCAGTTACGATGACTATCGTAAATTTGTGATCCTAGAGCCTCATGGTCACTATGACATGTACGGAGTCTTACTAGTTGCCCCTGACAACCCTGACGCGGACATAGCCGCTATCTTCCTGCATAATGAGGGCTATTCTACCATGTGTGGTCACGCTTGTATCGCATTGGGCCGATACGCTGTAGATCGTGTAAGATGAAGAGGGGAGATGACGAGGGGTGGGGAGAGAACGATAAAGATATAGATAGATTGAGAGAGCAAGAGAGAGAGAGAGAGAGAGAGAGAGAGAGAGAGAGAGAGAGAGAGAATTTGAAAGGAGAGAAAGTGTATACTGTTTTACTGTATATCAAAGTTAATGAGAATTAATATGACATTTTCGGGGAGGGGGGGGGGTATTCAGTTTAGGAAATAACAAAATGAATCCTCTTTTTAAAACACAGACGGAAAGAAAGGCATGTATTCCACGCGAAATTAACTTTTTTTTTTATTTTGGACACTAGTAATTGATAAATAGCCAGTTGGGTTGAATCTGTTTCAAAGGGTCTGGTGTCACGTGACAACACGTCTCCTAAAACACGAGTCAACGTTCAAGTTCCCTGTGGACTGGTGCCTGCCTACGTCACAGTTTCTCATGATGACGACAGCAAGCCTCGATCGGTCAGCTTTGAAAGCGTTCCATCGTTTGTTGTTTGTGAAGGTGAGCGTTGATTGTTGAAAAGGTGAATGTGAAATTAATGTAATGAAGGTGCATTTTAAAATATTTATTTGCATGATTTTTGTGTTTTTACCAATTACAAGATTTATATAGGTGTTAGATTAGGTGGTATATGAGTGTAACGAAACAGGTGAATAAAAAGTTTCACAAGCCTACCAGCGATCTCAAAATTTAATTTCAGTTCTTTTTATTTAATTTTTTATTTAATTTTTTTTTAAACATCGACATGTCCTCATCCGACTTCGTTAATATCTAGTGAGTTATGTCCCTTTAGTCAGCTGCCATTATTGTCATTATTCAATTATTGTGACTGCGGCACTGGTTGCCTTCTCTAAATCCAAGAGTCAGGGGGTTTAAAGCAGATAAATGATCAGGTGCCTTACATGTTTGACCTTCGTTATGACAGTTCCTCCTGCTGTTGAACGTGAAGAATCTGCCGCCATCTCAGGAGTAACTGTTACATTTCTGTTAGTGTCTCGTGTAGGAGGGCACTACTGAAAATCCTACATGTGGAAGAAAATCAGCAGTCCCGAGCCTGCGCTCTTCATGGGGCTTCCCGGAAAACCCCCTCAGCCCTCTGGCCCCCTAAGGGACGTAAAGACTGAGAAGCCCCCCCCCCCCGGAACGGTCGCTGCTACAAGCGGCCGCCTGGGCGTCCAGGACACTAGGTCGAAAACGCCTCCCAATAAAGTGTGCCTCCCGAGGGAGGTGTGGAATTTTCTACTGTGACTCGCTATCAACATAGTATCACTTTGGCGCCACCACGGCAAAGCTTACGAGTCTCTATGGTTAGGATCGCCGCAAAGCGTGGGATCATCACTGACCTGCCTAGGGTTTAACCGCCACCGGAAGGTTTCCTCAGAGCTGGCGTCCAAAAGCGTTTCCTAGCGGTACCTTTTGCTATGCCGCACTGGCACTCCTGGCCCTAAACCGGCACCGCTCAACAGCGTTGCTAGTTAATTGAGGGGGACGAAACGCTCGCTTCGCAGTAACTACTAACATTCACGATCTTACTAAGATCACATATTTTAAGTCACACTTTCACTGTAACCTAGACTTTATCCGATTAAGCTTTATGCACTTTTATTTATGATTATATCTCGTCAGTTTAAACATATAAGAGTTCGTTTTTTTATATATACCAACAACTTTCCATGGAGTACCAATAACTTTCAATGTTACACCAAAAACGTGTTATTCTGTAAAATCTTTGTTGACAGTCTTCATTTTACGCCTGTAATGTTTTAACTTCTCCCGCAGATGGTCAGTCCTGCTATTGACTGAAAAAAATGGCAATTTAAAATTACCATTCGTTATTGAATATTAACGTGGTCCCGCCCAAGCAGTTGCCTGAAATGATTTTTTATTTAACAACCCGTAAAAATAACGTTTTTGACTATAAATCCCTTATACATGAGACATAATTAAAAGCATTGATTATGTTCATTCTAGATCGCATTAAAAGGCATATCAAATAAATCAGTAATTCTTTTTTTTTTAAATCGTCATATCCCCTCACGCTACATCTCACCAAGGCAGGGCCGTCTTTAACACATAGGCCCGTTGGGCATTTTCCCGTTTGCCCACGAGCATATGAGCTTGGGAATTTTATTTATATATATTATGTATATTTATTTTCTATTCCTGCACGGAGGGGCGCATTCTTTCTTTACCCCAGGGGCCCAACACTATTTCTTTGCCCGGGGGCCCAAAATGGTGTAAAGACGTCTCTGCACCAAGGATGTGTCAAAATAATGCGCACCGCGCACCAATCTAACATTAGCAGTCACAAAGCGGGGTGTCATTTCAAATCAATAATTTTGAAACTAAACAAAGCAAGCGCTTTGTAGATCTACGGAAGTGGAACGAAAATTTATTTTTCAAAAATTGATTCTCCAATATTTTTCTAAATATTTTTAGCTACAATAGAACCCGATAGATTTTATGTTTGTCGAGAAATTGACAAAATAATTTTTAAAATTCTTTCTTTCTTTCTTTTTTCTTTTTTTTTTTAAATTAATTTTTTTAAAAGACCGAACTCTCTATCTGGTATGCTTAAGGTGGAGTTGCTGTTCAAATCTCGAACAACCTGGCCAGATATTTCAAATACATAAACGCAATTTTTCCCAAGGGAAATTGTGTTTAAACAATTGTAAAATTTATAGAACATCACAAAAAAAGTTGTCACCCTCTAATGATGATTTGGCCATTTCATTCATTACCATTTTAATGGGGTTAGGGCCGAACCAACACTATCTTTCTGTGCAAATGCACGGAGTAAAAACTTTTAGGGGCACAAGTTTCATTTCATGAAAATGCAGAAGAGCGATCCGAAAATGCTGTGATCTATATGATAAGGTCTCCAAAAATGAGGCCATAATTCCCTTTTTATTTGTAAAGTGTATGAAATCATCCTTTTAAATAATACACAATTCATTACTATAATATTAAATAGTAAAGATCCTAAAAAATCATGAATCTACAAAAAATATTTTAAAGCCAGAAATCCTAGCGTGAATTGAGTGTTCGTTTTAAACTTCACAAACAATAGATGCTACTTCTCAAATATTTTGGAATGTGTCAGGGGTATGAGAACCACTGCGTTTTTGAGTTGTGCTTTTGCCTGGTCACAAGCTCATGTTTTGAGCTGTGAACCACGTGGGAATTTTGTTCATTCCACGCAAGGACAGTCCAGGCCACGGTATATAACTCGTGTGTCTCGATATGTGGAGGAGACAGACAAGGAGTTATGTTGCGGAGAGCAGTGGGGTGTTGACAAGTCACCGGTGAGAACACGAGAATACCCGAACTGTTAGAGTTGCCGTGTTGGCCGGCTGGACTGTACGCCGGGTCTAGATTGTAACTGAGAAACACGGAGATATGTGTTAGTGAGAAGGCCCGAAGTGTACATAGTGACAAGTGTCTATGAATGTAAATAAAGATTGCTGATGAGAAAAGGACTTGAGTTGGATTATTGTGCAACAGTTGTTGGTGTGTAAGCCTTGGGACCTAAAACCCTAGACAACGATACTTGACATGGGGGCCCGTCATTGAAAGCCGCACAAGAGCCTGACAGCGAGAGCCGTGAGTCAACACAACGGGGACAGTGAAGTACACATTCCGTGTGCTGTCGCCGTGAGTCATCACAACGTGGACAGTGAAGTACACATTCCGTGTGCTGTCGCCGTGAGTCATCACAACGTGGACAGTGAAGTACACATTCCGTGTGCTGGCGCCGTGAGTCATCACAACGTGGACAGTGAAGTACACATTCCGTGTGCTGTCGCCGTGAGTCATCACAACGTGGACAGTGGAGTACACATTCCGTGTGCTGTCGCCGTGAGTCATCACAACGTGGACAGTGAAGTACACATTCCGTGTGCTGTCGCCGTGATTCATCACAACTTGGACAGTGAAGTACACACTCCGTGTGCTGTCGCCGTGAGTCATCACAACGTGGACAGTGAAGTACACATTCCGTGTGCTGTCGCCGTGAGTCATCACAACGTGGACAGTGAAGTACACATTCCGTGTGCTGTCGCCGTGAGTCATCACAACGTGGACAGTGAAGTACACATTCCGTGTGCTGTCGCCGTGAGTCATCACAACGTGGACAGTGAAGTACACATTCCGTGTGCTGTCGCCGTGAGTCATCACAACGTGGACAGTGAAGTACACATTCCGTGTGCTGTCGCCGTGAGTCATCACA
>MUZC01000047.1:13327-24947 GCA_002072015.1 Radix auricularia
GGAGAAGAGCTGGTCAGCAGGATGATGTACGAAGTGAACTTCTGTTCAGTGCAGGTCTTGTCATTTAATGATGGGGTAAAGCTGTTGGTAACAATGCCCGGGAAAACCAGTTGGACCAGTTTCAACCAAAATTTTAAAAGAAAAACACAAATGTTCTGTAAGGATTCATCTCAACATGTTTTTGTAAATTATGCATCAAGTGTGGCCAGGAGGGTTGATCAAGACAAAAACAACAACATCTCATAATTACATCTTTATATCAATAAAGATGTCACAAATGTTATTGGTACTTCTATATTTATTTTGTTACATAATGATTTTCGAAAGCATAGTATGAAAATGGTAACATTACGTGGTCACATATCACGTGATCCGGTCTGAGAAATGATAGACCCATGAGAAACGTCTTATTCACACCAAGTTACGCCAGAATAAGAGACTGCTTGCAAGGTAAATCACTGACAGAGTCATTTCATTAACAAAATAACGAGATGCTCAGAGTTCTCCACATCACCACTTAACTAAACTTAGATGTGTGTTTTTTGTTGTTGTTTTTCTCAACATGCTCTTTCTTGTCTCCGACACTTTTAAGTTACGTATCTTCTCAACAAATGCGCACTACTCTATCCAGTGATTAGACACACATAAACGGCGTGAATTAGCATATATATGTATTTATTTATTTATAAATTAATTTATTGATTCATCTATTCATTTGTTGTAAATTTCCTTTTCACGACCTTAAAAGGTTTTGGAACGTTAATTTTGTTGTTATTGTTAGTGTCAGCTGTATGTGTGTGTGTGTGTGTTTCACAAGCCTCTGTCATGTCTATGCCTTATGGTCAGTTTCGTCTATATGTATATATTTTTCCCATCAGCTGTCGTCTTCCAGCACGGTATCTGACCTCGGGGTGTATGGCGGAAGGCCACTGGACTCGTTCAGTAAAGAAATTGACCAGTTGATAGCCTGGCAACACCCCAGGCTCCGCAGACTTCGACTGGTGGACAGGATCAAGCGGAGCTGTTTGGACGTGAGTAACTAAACTGGTGACGTCAGGTCTTTGTCTTTTCAAAGAAGAAATCAATTCACATAACATACAGGTATTCCACTGGAGTAGGGTCATTAAATATGACGTCACTGATCACTGTATCAGCTCTGTACACAAGTAGGGGAGATGGCTAACAGTGGCACAGTAATTTTGGTAGTGGGTGGAGACAGAGTGGTCCATCTTAATAGAAACATTCTTTTTCTTATTTTGAAAATGAGGCATTTTCGGACATTCTGTCACTTTTTTCGTAAAAGCTCAAAATTGAAAGAGAAGGTGATGAAAATTATCTTACTCTGAACTCAGTTACGGTGATGTTACCTAACCGCAGTTAAACACGTGTTACCAAACCCCAGGTACGCACACGTTACCTTACCCCAGTTACACACGTGTTACCTTACCCCAGTTACACAGGTGTTACCTTACCCCAGTTACACACGTGTTACCTAACCTCAATTACACAGGTGTTACCTTACCCCAGTTACACCCGAGTTACCTTACCCCAGTTACGGCGTTGTTACCTAACACCTGTTAGGGTTTCTGTCTTGTGTTTCTGACGGGTATGGCTTGTGTTTCTTGCTTGCGTCGCTTGTGTTTCTGACGTGCGTCGCTTGTGTTTCTGACGTGTGTCGCTTGTGTTTCTGACGTGCGTCGCTTGTGTTTCTGACGTGTGTCGCTTGTGTTTCTGACGTGTGTCGCTTGTGTTTCTGACGTGTGTCGCTTGTGTTTCAGCAAGGAGAGATCTTGAAGGATGACGTGGCCAAGTCGAGGATGGAGAGCTTCTTCCAACAGATGCGAGAGGACGAGGAGAGGAGGGCCAAGGCCAAACTACGACTGCAGGTCAAACCTCAGAGGAAGCTGAGATGGCGGGGAGGGCTTCCGGTGTACGACGACGAAGATGCCAGGGAGGGCGATTTCCCTGACCCGTACGGAACGGTCAAGCTGAGCCTGGACATCAACCCTTTCGAGAAGCTGGCAGGTCTGATCCCCAACCATTACAAAGCCGATCTGTTAAAACCGTTGTGGATCGACTCGCCCCTGGGTCACGCTAGCGAGGATACTGAGGACACGCATACGGTTCACAGGGATGTGGACGTTGACAAACCACTGAAGGGGCGTGGACACGATGTGACGGGTCTAAACGACCTCCTTCCCGCCATTCATCCACATTACAAGAAGAGGCCAGGAGCTAAAAATTTCAACGGTCGGAACTCTGTCGACAGAAGCAGCTCGGGCCGGACCTCCAAAGGGAGAGAACAGAAGCTGAGTTTAGCAGATGTCGCTGAGGCCGACGGCGGTGCTGGCACTGTCGCCGTGAACGCCAGTGATGCCGACGCCAGAGGTGGGGCCTCACAGACAACAGGTGCCACGGGGCTGGTTCTCCCTCCTATTAATGTCACCAAAGAAACGGTCGGGTAGGATGTTCGAGGCCGAAGTTTGTGTAGCCTCTAAATAAATGTGTGCCTGTAGACATGTGTTAGATACCTCGTGTGTCGACACGAACTGTTTTCGTAGACACGCTAGTAGAAAATTGTGTCACTACAAATGTAATTTCTTTACAAATGGTGAACGAACCCCATCCCCCCCCCCCCAAACTCCTCGGACTCTCTTCTCCGGTCCTCTTTCAAACTAGAATTTCTTCATTCCTGGGGTGGGGTGAGGTGGGACTGAAGACATCCCCCCTTTTTTAAATCTAAATAGCCTAAATTTTTCAATTATCCAGGAAAACCTTTTTTTACACGTGTGATTATCTTTCACTGTATTCAGTTAGTCTAAAACAGCGGTGGCCAGATCTGTAGTAACTGAGAGCAACTTTAAAATATCTTTAAAAATTGATGACAGTCTTATTGAGCACCATGGGTCATTAAAAATGGATTGGAAATCTTCCAGTAATCCTTGTAACGTATCTCTCATAAATTGTACGCGAGCCGCGATGTCAACACAGAAGGGCCGCGGTTGGTCTAAAAAACTTTTTTTAGTGTCCGTTTGATCCTCCTCTGGTCACTGCCCCGCCCCCCTCCATTTTGGCTTGTTAGAGTGTGGTTTGGGGATGGGCGTGTTATTTGAATGCTTTTATTCTTCTCTAAAGTCATCAACAATTGATTGTATGTCATGATTAATGTTTTGTGTAATCGCATTGTCGTTCTTTTCCCCCCATTTGACAATTAAACATTTGAAGTTAGCTTTAATTTCCTTGTTCGTCTGCCCTAGTCAATGCCACCAGTTGTTTATGTAATTTATCATGTTCTTGGTTGTCTGTCATTGATGTTTGTGTTATTTTCTAAGACAAGAAAGAACTTTGAAGGAGACATGTTCTGGAGAAAGCGACAGTTGCAAAGTTTATATTCGTGGCTAAAAATGGAACAGAAAATGAGTGTCGGTGTTGAACATTGTTCATGTTGTGTAATATCAGTTAGAAGAGAATTTTTCAAGGAATAATTTTGCATCTCTTAACTATAATTTAATAACATTTTGTTTTAACTTGTACATGTTTTGATTCGTATAGTTTTAGTATAATTATTTAATCAATTTTCACCGTTAAAAATGGAAAATGGCTTACATACAAAAATGACATTTCAAGGGAGGTAAGCTATAATCATTTGTTTGACATGCGAGTCAATTTGACAATTATCTTTAATTATTAATTATAAATAATTATCTACAACTTTAAATTCTAATTTTAAATTTTAGAGTTTTTAAAGTTTAGAGTTTCTTTGACATATACGCACAAGTATTTAAACATGCAATAGTATAAAAGAGGGTGTGTAAACTGCTATCTTTTAAATAAGGCATTTGTGAAGATAGCACCTCAATTAAATAAATGTATTATTGTACTTTACAGTGCATAGGTTTATAAAAATACTTTATTCCATAAATGAGTACATGTCCGATTTTATGATCCGTACATTATAGCAAATGTGTATTTCTATTTTGTACACCATGTGCATATTATTTTAAAATGTGAGCCTTAAATAGCTTTTTAACTGACGAAGGCTTTTAGCTGAATGAAACTGTTTATTTTGTCACGATCAAATAAAATTTACCATTGTTAAATAATACCATCTATTTTTTTTTTCAATTTTCATATTCAATTTTAATTGTTTAAAATATTTTTGTGAGTGAGTCTTCTGTTTTAGATGTGTGATTTTACATAAATATTGTGTTTGTTGTGACAGTCAATTAGCAATAAAAATAAACATTCCTTACATAACACAGACACACTTGGTCTCATCAGCCATTCTAAAAGACAGACATACTTGGTCTCATCAGCCATTTCAAAAGACAGACACACTTGGTCTCATCAGCCATTTCAAAAGACAGACAGAATTGATCTCATCAGCCATTTCAAAAGACAGACATACTTGGTCTCATCAGCCATTTTAAAAAACAGACAGAATTGGTCTCATCAGCCATTTCAAAAGACAGACATACTTGGTCTCATCACCCATTTTAAAAGACAGACAGAATTGGTCTAAACACCTATCTGAAACACACAATCAGAATTGGTCCAACTGTCCACTATAAACACACAATCAGAATTGGTCCAACTGTCCACTATAAACACACAATCAGAATTGGTCCAAATGTCCACTATATGTCCACAGTCCGCATTGGCTCCATCATCTACTTTACAAGTCACAGACATAGAACTTCTCACTAAAAATGTAGCTCAGTGTAATATGAGATAGCGAAAAACTTCGTGCTGCACAATTAACCAAACAGGAGTCCAAGTTTTGATCAGAATTTAACTTAAACTTTTGGAGATAAGTAACTATTTCAAAGAGTCCCGCGTACTCTGTAATGTTATGTTACCATTTCTTTGTGAAGTACCGTGTATATAATATACAGATCGATAATTGTTTACAAGAAAAGTTCCATGTTACTGCAATGTTCTATAATCATTTACTATAGTCATGACTTGTTGATGCTGTAACGTTATTTGGCCCTTTTCTTGAGAATTTACTTGTGTGTACAGTACACAGCAATATTCTGTACAGAAAAACCAAAGCTAGGCCCCGCTTATTATTTATGTACTGTATTTATTTACAAGCGAAGTTCAGTATACACAGTGGCGTAGCTTGGGTATGTGCCGCCCGGGGCAGAACACCAATTTGCCGTCTCACCCCCCCTCCACGAAAAATAAATTAATGCTCTAAAGTAAAGGTAGTCTTTATTAGAAAGTAATAAGGACACAAAACATTTTTGAGTCTGAAATTTAAATTTGAAGTTTATGTGTTTTCCTCATTGTACGAGAGGCGGTCAAAAATGAAGTCATGCAATTTTGGGGCCGTCCATAAATGACGTCACGCACCAAAAAAGGGGGAGGGGAAGGGGGTCACACTTTTGTGACGATGCGTGACGTGGGGGGAGGGAGGGGGGTTGAAGAAATGTGACGTCACATCGAAAGGGTAACTTTAAATAAAACTTCCACTGAAATATTTCGTCACTTAAAATTTATTTGTTAACTTTTTTAAAAATTCAATGCTTCTCAAAGTACCGGTCGATAGGCTATCAGACGCCGGTTGGCGTAAGTTAACAAGACACGAAAATTAAATATAATTATAATTCTTAAGTTTGAGAATTCACAAGAGAACATAGAAAATTGTAACCCTGCGTCGTTTGATGTTGACATCAAAGCTTTTGTGATGTAACCGCAGTTTCGTTTGGTTCACTCGTGGCAGGAGTCTGCGAACTTTTTTTTTGGTCAGTTATCCCCCCCCCCCCGAAACTGCTACTGGTGAGTTTTACAAACAGGACAAGTGTCTAAAAAGATCTGAATAGGATTATATGTTGATATTTTAAGTCAAAACGACACCGAATATCCATTTGGGGGGTGGGTGGGGAGGGGAATCTATTTGATGAAATAATAAAAGTTTTAAGTTTGCTATAGTTTTTCAATTGGTTTTTGGTCAAACGCCTCTGGCCATTCTAAATATAATAAAAAATGTGTCGATTTAAATGTAGTCAAAAGTATTCACTAACTTTATTGAATGCATCAAATTCTCGACATCGCAATTTGAGAGGAGCACAAAACAACTTTCTCCTGAACTCAGTTTTTAAGGCATTTATTTTAAATTTAACAGAGAGGATACTTGATACAGTCAAGTCATGTTGATTAAGATTATTGTCACTTTTGTCAATATAAATTAAAGTAGGTTGGATTTAGATTTCTTCGTATAGTACGTAAATAAGAAATCTACGTAGATAACAAATTTAAAAAATACATTTTCTGGAAGGAACCGGTTCAATAGTGGGCATATGTTACCAAGCGTACACGTACAAAAGACGTATTTGAATATATCTAGTAGAGTGTAGTGGATGTTATATGTCCCAAATGAGTCTGCATTACCCCCAAAAATTCCCTTTTGACCCCAGATGTTATTTTAAAAAAGTATTATTTTAAAATAACTTTTTTTTATAAACAAAGAAGTTACAAGTAATGATTTATAGTCAATGCTTAATTTGTATGCATTAAAATAAAATATAATCTAAGGATGTTAAAACATTTCGTTTTTTTTTTTTTTTTTTTTTTTTTTTTTTTTNGATACCTAAATATTAAAATTATAAAAGTTTATATTAACATTACTGTTAACCCAAAAGTAGCGGATTCTAGCAAATTTTCTATGCCCACAATGATTGAGCATTACCCCCAAGAGTTCCCTTTTTACCCCAAATGAGATAATTTATTGGTGACATTATATTTACAACTGTTGTGTGACGTACGTGAAATCCTGAAGAAGAAAGAATTGAAAAAACAAACAAACAAACAAACTTGTGAGCTTCGGAGTTAAAAGTTATGATAATGTTGGATATTTTAATATTGTCATAGTATTTCAGTCCTCTACTTGCAAGAATTACTGTATTTTGCGACGCACAAGATGACACCCTACTTTCCTGCACAAATGTGGGGTTCATACAGAATGGGCCATTTTCCTCTTCCAGCGCATACCTAATAATTTTTAGAAAACATGAGATGTGATATCAATGTGATAATTTTAGATCAAATGCCTTTGATGTGCATATACTTAGAAGGGAAACTGTCATTAGAAGATCGAAATCAATTTGAGGAATTGTCTTGTATCTATATATTCTAGGTCTATAAACAATGCAATGATCCTTGTAATATCAATAGTCACATTCGAGAGCTTAATCGCGAAGGTTAATCAAATCAATGGTTTTTGACATTACCGCTGCAGTGTTCGTTAGCTGTCTTGCTATGCCATGGCAACTAAACATTTTTTTAAAAAATGTAATATATGAAACAAGCCGAATTCATACTTAATCTTATAGGGCTTTAAGCTGTGTAGGGGCTCATTATGCTATCAAATAATTACAGAGAAAATCATGTCAAAACGGGAAAAGAATGCAATGGTACCTGGTGAAATGGAAAAATTCTTGCCGGTCGTCTGATACGAAAAAGTTTGGGAATCACTGGCTTACAATTTATTTAAATTATTTAATATCTTTTACATAGCTTCACTCATGTTACGATAATACAATGTAGACCTATACTAAATAAATACTTAAATGACAAAAAAAATTATTTGAAACATTCTTATTTTCAAATAGAATTATTTTTTTAAGGGGGGGTATTCAAAGTTTTGTGACGTACTTTTTGAGGGGGGGGGGTTGACGAGTTTGTGACGACGCGTGACGTAGGGGGGGGGGGAGGGGGTAAAAATCGGCCAAAATCGCGTGACGTCATTTATGGACGGCCCCTTTGGCCGATTTTTTTACCCTCCATCTCCAATCGGCATACGTCAGCACAAAAACGTTTGACGTCACAAAGCTTTGCTTTCCCTACCTCCCATAAAAGCAGTATTTTCTATTTGAAAATGTGCATTTTTCAAATCCCTTTTTTTGTGGTTATTTAAAGCATGTATGTAGTGTACGCTGCACTTTAATTATTGTAACAGGTGAGAAGCCATTAGAAGCGTGCCCGACTTTACTCTCACGAATCTATCACATGAATAAATGTTTTTATACTGAACCTGTCTCTTGGCTCAGGGTCTCTAATGCATCATATTCATTTACATGCCTTTTTCTGTATCCGCTTATCTTGTAATCAACATTAGGGAATACCGTCGCTGAGTCACCATTGCGGCCGCTGATGTATCCTCTTTAATTTCATAGGAACATCACCAACTGTGTTACAGCTTACAAAGACTGGCAGCTTGATCTTGGGTCCATGTGATAACGAAGAGTTATATAAAAAAACAAACTCTCAAGACCGACATCTTAATCAAATATTTTTCAATACTTGAAGCAGGGGTTGGTGAGCTTGATTACCAAACTATAAAAATTTTATTGTTAACTTTACCCCCGACGGGGCGGATTTTAACAGATTTTATATCTGTCAATTTTAGTCAGCATTTGCCCGGAAAGTTACCTTTTTACCCAAAATGGGGGGCAATTTACCCCTGTTTTCCGACCCCTGCTTCGCACACTTGTACCGTTGATTTATTTGATAACAATATCTTTTTTTGATCATAGTTATTGAGTTATGGTAACTTTTTTTTTCTTGCCACAAGATTGGTCTTGTTTGTGCTTGCCACAAGATTGGTCTTGTTTGTGCTTGTCTGCTGCTCATGTAGTCTGCTAGTAAGCTGGTGATCGTAACTTTTGCTTGTCAAATTTAAATATGTAAAAAAATAAGTTTTAAAAAATTAATTTAATGTTCATGTGAAAGAACAAAATAAATGTTAAGCCTGATTAGCGATAGATTTTGTTTGTGAAAATTAAAAGCTAGGGTTACTTATTATCGGTAACGCTAAGGGACATAATAAGCAATTTTTAAAAATTGAAAATGTAGGCGTAAAATCATAATCATTTTGGTTTCGAGTTTAACATAGCGTGTGGAGTTTCTCACCATCAAATGTTATATGACGTCATTGAGCTTATATTTTCATTTTGAAAAAGGGAACAATGTAAAAACAGCCGTTAATAGTTTGGTTGATGTTAACGCTAAAGAAAAATTTTTATACAGAGAAATTTTGTGAAAAAATTATTATCCTAATAAACAAAAATTTGATTATTTATCTACTTTATCGATCTCATTCACATACCAATATTTGGTTGTCGGACTCACTGATTCGAACGCATGCAACAACATTCCCGTAAATAACTGAGGTAAAAATAGTGGGCGCAGAAGTCGCCCCAGACCAACCTAGTATATATATAGTTGAGGTTTACTGACTATATAGAAATTATATGATTTTAAAAATTACAAACTGCAAAAATTTGTGACATATGGCCATTTTTGTGACAGCCCTCATATTACCTTTTAAAACATTTCACAAACAATACACACCCCTCATAACGTCACAGTCTGTCAGGCGTAACTCCTTTTTCCTTCACACCCACTTCTTTGAATTGTGTTTGCTATTGATATCGGCGTATCTGGTTTTCTTAAATTTCAAGGTTTTAAAAATGTATTTCGAGGGAGTTTCATGTTGCAATGGAAATTTTATTCAAAGTGGAACGCTTGTCTCCCCCTAACTTTATTAGACAAATTACAGGTTTAATGCATAGAAATGAGATGAGTGGAACTTACAAATATACATCAATAGATGCCAGACCACTGACTCTAGACCCTGGCAACAAGACATCTTAGGTAAATGGATGACACTGGCAAAAATAAAATAATTAAATGTAGGGCTGCGGAAAATAACGATTGATTAATCGATTAATTGTATAAAATTATAATCCATTAAAATTAATTTGCTTTATTAAAATTTCATAAAATATTTAATTGTATTTTCCTTCCAAATTCTGAATATAATAAATAATTAAATAGATCTACGTTGTTTTTATGAAGTAAAAGAAAAATTTCGTACGTCATTGGCACAGCTTTAATTTACAACATTATTTTGTTAACTCTGAAATTGAGTCGTGGATTCTTGCTGATCAGATACAAATACTTAATTGGGAAGAAACGGTTGTGTTAGATTTTTGTAGTTTTAAAATATTGACATTTTTAAGTTCAAAACTATGCAGTTTTATGATTTGTAAACCAAACTGAAACAAGACGAAAAGAAAATTAACCACTTTGTCAAATTGCTTATCAATTTAACTAAATAAATTTGAGTTATGGCAGTGGCGTCGCTAGGGGGGTGCGGAGGGGGCGGGCCGCCCCGGGTGTCACCATGAGCTACCGCCCCGGGTGACACCAACCCTAGTGACGCCTCTGAGTTATGGTGCTCATAAAAGAAGTATGATGTGATTTAATTGAGTCTGGTGGAAATGGAGTTACGCCTTTGTTTACACTATAAGTAACTTTAATGTATTTTTTTAAAAAATTTATTGATAATTATCGTTCAAAACTTATTCTGATAGTTAAATCTTAAGGTAAAATAACACTTTTAATATTTTAATCAAAAATACTTGTTCTTTTTAAAACACATTTTTTTCAACATTTCCCTAAAAAAATAATGTAAAAAAACATTGCAATAAGCTATGAAATACAATTTATTTGTTTACAAAAACGCGTCTAATTGGAAAAAAAAACTGGCACAAAATATTCTTCTTTTCAATGTCTATAGGACAGGGGTAATAAATAACAAAGAACCCCAAAATTCCACTTAGTCGTATTGGTGTATCTTTATATACGTTATAATTAATGGAAAGTAAACGATTTAATCGGTTAACTTTTTCCTGCTTAATCTAACAAAAAAAAATTTCACCAGTACCAGCCTAATTGAAATGACACCAACAAGAACACTATTTTTGGATATTGTATGACACCAACATAAAAACTCATGTAACCGAATGACATCAACAACAAAAAGACACCATTAACTGAATGACACCAACAACAAAAAGACACCATTAACTGAATGACACCAACAACAAAATGACACAATTAACTGAATGACACCAACAATAAAACAACTCCATTAACTGAATGACACCAACAACAAAACAACACCATTCACTGAATGACACCAACAATAAAACAACTCCATTCACTGAATGACACCAACAAGAAAACGACACCATTAACTGAATGACACCAACAACAAAAACACCATTCACTGAATGACACCAACAACAAAACAACTCCATTCACTGAATGACACCAACAAGAAAACGACACCATTAGCTGAATGACACCAACAACAAAACAACTCCATTAACCAAACGACACCACCAACATCTTACATTTTCATTAACCTTGTTCAAGCCTATTCTCGGTAAACGTTTCAGTGGTTCAGGGGAGAGAAGCTATCTTGTCGGATGCGCATGACTGCCAAGAATCGTAACCTTACTGCCGTTCTTTCCTTGTGTCACGTAATCTCGTGACTTCCGGGTTTGTCTTGGCGAACCTTTGGCGGCGATCGCCGTCAGGAATGTCTTTCATTTGTTCGACCTGCAGGCGAATCCACCTTTATTTAGTGTGGGTGGTGGTGGGGTTGGGAGGGGGGTACTATTCAAAGATAGTTTCTTTGGTCACATCGACATTTGGTCTTGTAATAGCGCCGCGGTAACTGAATGAGAATCAAACAGGGTGAACTTGGGGTTTTCATGCTACGCGGCGATAGATAATCGTCAAGTGTTTAGGGCGGGGGGGGGGG
>MUZC01000047.1:24956-38668 GCA_002072015.1 Radix auricularia
GGGGGATAGGGAGAGGTCGGATGAATTGCTCCATGATCTTAAACATATTTATATAGCCCAGTTGTTAAACATATGGTACGATAAAAAGAATCGGGTGTTGATGTTCACCACATCAGGATTGTCGCAGCTGAACAGTACATCAGGATTGTCGCAGCTAACAGAACTTAAGGATTGTCACAGCTAACAGCACATCAGGGTTGTCGCAGCTAACAGCACTTAAGGATTGTCGCAGCTAACAGCACATCAGGGTTGTCGCAGTTAACAACACATCAGGATTGTCGCAGCTAACAACACATCAGGATTGTCGCAGCTAACAGCACATCAGGATTGTCGCAGCTGAACAGCACATCAGGATTGTCGCAACTGAACAGCACATCAGGATTGTCGCAACTGAACAGCACATCAGGGTTGTCGCAGCTGAACAGCACATCAGGGTTGTCGCAGCTAACAGCACATCAGGGTTGTCGCAGCTAACAGCACATCAGGATTGTCGCAGCTGAACAGCACATCAGGGTTGTCGCAGCTAACAGCACATCAGGGTTGTCGCAGCTAACAGCAAGCAGAAGTCTGGTTTTGTGGCAGAGTCCTCCAAACTGAGTATCAGACGACAACATGGAGGACGGCAACGAAAAATCTGGTACGTTGAATGATGAGCATGAGAAAAGAAGTTTTTGTTCTGTTCTAACGATAGTGTGTTATAAAGCAGGGGTCGGGAAACTATTTGCCATAAACTCCACATATTTTTAAAAGTGATTCTTTGAGAGCCATCTATTATGTTTAAAATGGAAAATTCAAGTAAATGTTTGAATCTCGTGTAAAACTTGAAAAATATTATGGCCCTAAATTCCTTATTTATAATATTTCTTTGTTGTATTGTTTATATGCAATGAATATGTAGATCTAATGAGCCAGAGTAACTTTTATTATTTTTTTTAAATAATCAAACATTTGTCTGAGAGCCATATGCAGCCATCAATAGAGCCATGACTTATGAGCCATGTTTCTTCCGACTCCTGTTAAAAATAATAGTTGTATATTGTAACAGCGTTATCTCATCTTTGATTTTGTTCATGGTTTCAATGTTTTAACAAAGGTTTTAATTCTGTAAGAGTTAACTTTACTTTCTGGGAGCGATTGCTGATTCCTATTTATCAATAATTTTTTTTTTATTACCGTCATACTTTCCCCTTATATAATAATTATTTATTTAGATGTGCATGCTTAAACAAAAAGGTTTTTCTTCCTTTTTTCCTGCATAGCAGAACGAATTCGCTGTGTTACGTCACAATATCAATATATANATATATATACATAATTTTTTCTTGATACCCACGCTCTGAATTTGTTTATTCAATTTACTTGACTGACAATCATGCCAGACATTCCATCAAATCCACCTATTTTAACAGGTAGTCAATTTTCTCACTCGTTTTTTATTTTTTAAATTTTATTCTGTTTATAAAGTTAAACGTTGTTGTTTCTCTGCATAGAGTGAGACTCAGCAGCCACTGGCCACATAGAGTAGTTTCAAGGCATGACATTCTTATCTATGACCAACTGTTTGCTCTGATCTTTAAATAGTGGTATCTGTTTACTTTGTTCAATGAGACTGGCGCTTATAATCGTTGAAAGGAAAAGTGTTAAGGGAGCATGCAGCTCTCTCGTGATCAACCATGTTTGTTTGTTTTTTCAAAATCAATGATAACTGATTCATCTAAGAGTCATAAATTCAGAGACCAAATAAGAATAACTGGACGATTTTAATTTGTTTCTTTTGAACCAAATTTCTCATCAAATATCTGTCAAGACTCATTTCTTTAGAAGTCAGTTTAAACTAGCTTTTAACAAATTAAATTTAAACAGATTTATTGACAACATTTCTTTTTGGAAAGAAAATCCACACACACACACACACACACACTCACACACTCACACACACACACACACACACACTCACACACACACACACAGACACGCACATACACACACACACTCACACACACCCAGACACACACGCACACATACACGCACACATACACACACACGCGAACACACACACACACACTTACACACACACGCGCACACACACACATACACACACACACACGCACACACACACACACATACCATTTAAACCAATGATGCCCAAACCACGGCCCGAGCAGATCTTTTGAAATCACACCTATGTGTTTGAAATACATCATATCAAATGAATGAACTTTTTTTTTTAAATCCTTAACCAACGAAGGATTAAAAATAATTTTAGATTGATCCAGTGACGTAGTAAGAAGGCGGCAGCGGGGCAAATGCCCCGGGTGGTCCTTTTTTAGGGGCGGCAAATTCCTCGTCGTTAATAAGCTCCTGAGAATTAGATTTTAGATTTTTTTTAATGAAGAGGACATTTTTATACAAATAAAATTAAAAATCAAATAAACTGTTAATAAAAGAAATAATGCTACCATCCTTGTCAACCCAAAGTTTGATAAACATTATTGTCATAATGATGCTGCTTAACAAAAAATAAAAACCAACAGACTAGAGTTGTATGAGAACGTGATACTGATCTGCTGGTAACTAAATTGATTCTTCAAAATTGAAAGCCACTCCTGTTGTATTAGCGAAAATTACTAAATTACTGTACCCTTTCATCGGTCAATTCCTCGTTATTAATTTAACTTCTAAAATTGCAAGAGCCTTTAAATAAAGTTTAATACGACAAAAGATGAGCAAAGATAAAAGTAATGAAAGAAAATAAAGAACCATATTAAAATATCCGAACGTTTCTAATGACAAAACTTAAAACTCCATAATGAAAATAAAGTCTTCTAATTATTATGCTACTGAACATGTTTACGACATTTCTGAAATAATTTTAAATAAGTTAAAAGCAGGTGGTCTAAAAAAATACAGCACTGCAAAACCCAACATGTGATAAATACTTCTTCATGGCTGGTTATTAGAAAAGTGTTCAAGAAAAAACTCAAAGACAAATGTCAGTATCAAATCTCGATCAGACACTAAGTTCATTAAAACCGATTTGTTTGCATGATTTTAGTCGATACACAGTTTTCATGGCTTTTTTCACAGTGTCGCTACAAATAATTGCTTATTGTCCAACTGGCTACAGTGGCGGCGTTAGGTAAGCGCGGGGCCTAGTGCCAGCAATGACCCCGCGGGGCCAGAGTACTAGTAGAGATCGTTAAGCACCAGTATGCTATGGTATTTAAAAATATGAAATATCTTGATTATTGTGTAATTTTAATACCGCGTGTCACCTTTTTATTAAATTATTACAGTGATCGCTATGGTAGAGTCCACAGCAGCAACCGCAGGACGATCAAAATCTTGTTTATCTGCTTGTTTTGGAAAGTACTTATCCAGTGCTCCCTTTTGACTTCTGTCGAATTCTTCTCTTAGCTTGCGTTTTATTAGCTTTTTCTGCGCCTAAGTCATATTTGCGAAATCTATCGCGATCTCTTACACTCATGTTGATATCGTACAGAGAAATCACTTTGATGACGCTAATTAATATTTCCGATCGCACCACTACCGAGACACTGCCATTCCGATGATACAGTTTTCTAAATATAACTGTTTTAGTAAATCTTTTGTGAATGACGTGTACACAAATAAAGGGGATTGGCTGAATGGTACATCTGACCTATTTTCCGGTGTAATGCTTTCAAAGACGTCTAGAGCTACGCTACGGAATTTGACCTTCAAAAAGGATTACAAGAGTGCCTCTTTCGTTTCTTTACAATCGTTTCCAGCATACGATCTACCATCCACTCTTTGGTTCTACATGTATAGGCTATTAACATGGACGAGACATGTTCAGGACCGAAACGCGGGGCCTACCTAAGCGCGGGGCCTGGGTCAGTCGCGCCAGTTGCCACCCTCAAACGCCGCTCCTGACTGGCTAGAGAGGTGCTATTTCCAACAAGTGCCCCAACAATTGATGTTATTATCATGTTGTCAATGATGTCTCTGTATCTCCAGGTCCGACGTATGAAAACTTCCCAGATAAGGACAATGACCTGTATGACGATGGATATGAACGAATATTTTCACAGGTGACTTTTATCAACATTCACACCTCGACACAACATCTTCATGAAAACATTATCAGGACAACAAACATAAACACATTATCACAGCACGAGCCTCAACATTTTGAATACCAACATGGTACCGACACCAATTTATTGCAACAGCATCAACAAATCGTCACAGCATCAACATCAAATTATTGTACAGCATCCAAAAAATACATTGTCATAAAAAATTAAGTAATTACCGCTATCTTTTTATTGCTTCTAACTTATAATTTAAATGATTTTCATTTGTCAAATTTTCAAGAAATTAAAATTCTTGCATTTAATATTTTCGTTGCTTTCGCTATTTGGACTAAACATATGTCTGCTGGGGAAAAAAACAACTAAAAAGTGTTTTAAATGTCCTCTCTTTTCTCTTAACTGCTACTTTAATTTCACATTGCAACGTATGTTATATTTATAACACTAAAAGTATATTCATAAATAAATGTTTGTCTCCTAAAATGTAATTGTTTTTAATATTAGGCTATTTGGTTCTTGTTTGTTAATTCATCTGGAAAAAAAAATGTCACTGGTATCGATGCTAGAATTTTTTAAACCTCGTACAAAATGTATCGTAATAAGTACCTTTTTTTATTTAAGTGACACTTACTGACACATGTAGGGCACTTACTGACACATGTAGGGCACTTACTGGTACATGTAGAGCACTTAATGGCACATGTAGGGCACTTACTGACACATGTAGGGCACTTACTGACACATGTAGGGCACTTACTGGAACATGTAGAGCACTTACTGACACATGTAGGGCACTTACTGGAACATGTAGGGCACTTACTGACACATGTAGGGCACTTACTAACACATGTAGGGCACTAACTGGAACATGTAGGGCACTTACTGACACATGTAGGACACTTACTGACACATGTAGGGCACTTATTGACACATGTAGGGCACTTACTGATACATGTAGGGCACTTACTGACACATGTAGGGTACTTACTGACACATGTAGGACACTTACTGGAACATTTAGGGCACTTATTGACACATGTAGGGCACTTACTGACACATGTAGAGCACTTACTGACACAGGTAGGGCACTTACTGGCACATGTAGGGCACTTACTGGCACATGTAGAGCACTCACTGACACATGTAGGGCACTTACCAACACATGTAGGGCACTTACTGACACATGTAGGGCACTTACTGGCACATGTAGAGCACTTACTGGCACATGTAGGGCACTTACTGACACATGTAGGGCACTTACTGGAACATGTAGGGCACTTACTGACACATGTAGAGCACTCACTGACACATGTAGGGCACTTACTGACACATGCAGAGCACTTACTGACACATGTAGGGCACTTACTGACACATGTAGAGTACTTACTGACACATGTAGAGCACTTACTGACACATGTAGGGCACTTACTGACACATGTAGGGCACTTACTGACACATGTAGGGAACTTACTGACACATGTAGGGTACTTACTGACACATGTAGGGCACTTACTGGAACATGTAGGGCACTTACTGGAACATGTAGGGCACTTACTGACACATGTAGGGCACTTACTGGAACATGTAGGGCACTTACTGGAACATGTAGGGCACTTACTGACACATGCTGGATTCACTCATGTGTGACTTTGTGTAGGACAGTCACTGACACATACAGGATTCACTCATGTGTGACTAAGTGTAGGGCACTCGCATCTAATTTCATCAGTTGAACATTATCCTGCAAAACATTAACCTGTTTCAGCAACCAAATTAAGTTAGTAAATTGTGTATTAGTATTAGACTTGAACTCAATTGTTAATTGTTACTTTTGAATAAACTCTTCATTCTCAAAAAGTGAACTTTGATGATTTTTTTTAAAATTTGCGGTTGAGTAAGAATGTATGTAATGATAAATCGATGTAAAATTTAATTCTGTTAAAGTAACAGACCCTTACCATTATTTATGTGTGTTTTTGTTATTTCAATTTTTTTGATGTTTTTGTTTGTTTGTTTGTTTGTTTTTTGTATTTTTTTTTGTTTTTTTGTCAACTTTTCATCATCGTAACCCATTTTATTCCTCTAAGGTCCCGGTGAATGACGTTATTTCCCGTATACAGAACATCGAGCGGACGCAAGCCAAGATGTCCGCAGACTTCAGAAATGTTCAGCAGCAGTTGACGACACTGCAGAATCTCATCGAATCGCTGCGGAAGACGGTGCTGGACACGGCTATCCAGCAGGAAAAGTTGGGTCTCAGCTCGCAGGACTGTGTCCAGGAATCTGCTGACCACTTGGAGGCTCAGCTGATGGACATCAGAAAAAACGTGGAGGCGGTGAAGTCTGACCAACGGAAACTGGTGTCTGCGACGATGAACAGCTACGCAGCCATCACTTCGCCCAAACCGGAAGTGGACAAGGGCAACACCAAGAGACATAAGACCAAAGCCAAGGACCTACCTAACTTATAGCTGGGACATAAACATGGCAGCCGACCTTTGCGTGATTGTCGTGTGTAAATAAACAAGTCGAAGCCAAAAAATTTATTGAAATCTGAGACTACAATACTTTAGATAAATTCTTTCAGAGAATCGCCAGCATGTCTTCCAATATTATTATGTGTTACGTGAAAGAAAGGCAGGATGGAGAGATTCAACTCTTGTCTTCCGCCAACACTCCCTCAGCCAATATGTGTTGGATGTCTGCCTGTCAATAAATTCACTCACCAGTGAGTTTGCCAGTCGATCTAATAATAATATTTCGTAGGGCGTTATGGAGGTTTCGTGACATTTGTTGAACTCATGCCAGAGGTTCTCACACTAACAAAGTGAGTAATTTTTGGAAAACATCATGGTCGATCATGTTTTAGTTCTATTTTTTAACGTATTTCTAAACTAGTCAAGATTGCAAAAATTAGTTTGGAAACTTGGGAATCTGCTGCACAGAATTTTTTTAATATATAATTTTACCATTGCTGAAAAATACTTGGGACTAATAAATATTTATTATTCTTGGCATTTCATTTGTATTATGTCGTTGATAGAAATAAGGAATTTTTTAAAAATAAATAATTATTTCAGGAGTGTAATCTTTTCATTTATTTAGAAAAAGAGCTCTTTATAAAAATAATTTATTATTAATTTCTGATAATTAAAACAACTTCAAATGTAGCAGAGTGGTGGCTGTATTGTTAGTTTGAATAAACAAATAACACAATGCAGGTAAGTCGAGGACTATAGTTGTAAATAGTGTTTTTTTTTTTTTTTAACTTCTTTCAAGGCAGCATGAAACACAGTTATCAATACTCAACTAGCTACTGACCGCTACGCCCTACATACACTTCCATTATTTTTTGTCATCTCACACACTCCCACGCATCTCCCTAAGTTCCAGATCTTATCTGCCCCTACCCCCGTCACGGGTCACTTCCCATTGGATGTACGCTGCCCCATGGTTAATGAGCACGCGCCCGTTCTACGCTGATTGGTCAGCATAGCCTGACACCCTTAAGATTTATTGCGTGATGGCATGATAGAGCCATGCACAGGTACAGTGGGTGACCCCATTGTTTCATTGGCATTGCGGTACCCCTGACCTCTACTCACAACACATTTCAAGTTGTGTATGAATCTGGGTCATGGCATCTGTATTATACCTGTTACTGACCACTCAACCAATGGTTCGAAAATTACTAATATGTGGGGCACACTGCCACATAAAGGTTACAAATGAAGATGAATTTCGAATGCATATTAGACTAGTGTAATTGCACATTAAAAATAATCAATATACATAGTATACTATATATGTCCATTTTTATTGCTACTAATTTTAGAAAGCAGCGCATCGCTACAAAAAAATCCTTGAAATAAAAATTACTGCACCAAAAAGAACTCTTTTCGAACGTCCGCGTAAAATTCCACAATATTCCACAATATTGAAATGAAATTTAAATTTTATCTTTTGTCTCTAAATTTACGATTATTTAATTTATTGATTTCAGGTGAAATATATTTCGCCCCCCCCCCCTAGAGTAACAAGATTCTACCTGACCTTTTTGTCGAACTGATATATTTGCGTACGAATATTTGATGTGTGGTTACGACAAACATGTTTTTGTCAAAGTTGTTATTGCATTCTGTTTGTATTAACAATACAAGGTTTTACCATTTAATTTAATGTAATTTTTTGTGTGTGTTAATTTAGATTTTAGAATTCTATATGAATTTTTGAAATTTACAATAGAACCTTTTAATTCTGAAAATGCAATTTCAAATTATTATAACAAGGTTCTATTCTTTTTTACACTATAATTTTATTCGTTTCTTTAAAGAAAAAATGCACGTTCTTAGTTTAGAGCTCGAACACTAACATAGACCCAAAAAATAACAATAAATGATTATATTTAATTTAAGACAGACAATATGTACTAGCATCAAAACTGTAACTTTTACTGTAAAAATAAATGATATTACACACACTATAGACTGTTCTTTCAAATTCTACATTATGACATGTAACTGTGAGAGAAAAAATGCTGACATTTGTATGTTACTGAATTAAGTTACTGTAATACTGCCTGTCTATTGTTGGCATATATTTTCACTAGGGCGGTTATCGATTAATGTAAATTTAATCGTTAACTTTTGAAAAATTACCAAATAAGAAATCGAAAAATTAATTGCTAATTTCCGCAGCCCTAATTTTAACATTTCTGTTAAGTCTGATTTATGTGCCTCAGAAAGTTTATTAGATTCTAAGTGGGAACCCTAATAGAAGAATGTGCAATCTTTGGCACAGGCAGATATTTTAGTGGGTTCAGTACTTGTGACACAAATTCTAATCAAAATAGGTTTTCTTAAATTTATGTTTTCAAATGTTATGACTTTATTCTTGAAAGTTGAGAACTGAAAAAATACTATGACATTATTAAAATATCCAATATTATCATAACTTTTTACTCCGAAGCTCACAAGTTATTTTGACTTTTTTTTTTCAATTCTTTTTTCTTCAGGATTTCAGGTACGTCACACAACAGTTGTAAATATAATGTCACCAATGGACGAGGCGTGTTCAAATTGTTGCATACTCTTATGGAATTTATAAATTAATGAAAAATACATGGCTACCGCTATCGGTCTGTTTCACCAAGGGGTCGGTATTCAGCGATAAATTATCTCATTTGGGTAAAAAGGGACTCTTGGGGGTAATGCTGCATACAAATTAAACATTGACTATAAATCATTACTGTTAACTTCTTTGTTTATAAAAAAGGTATTTAAAAATAATATTTTTAAAATGTATTTTTTTTTAAATCCCTCAATTGACTGACGGGCATCCCGTAAGAAAGAGGTCGGTGAACAGGGGTAAATAACCTCATCTGGGGTCAAAAAGGAATTCTTTGGGGTAACGCGGACTTTTTTGGGACACATAACATCCACTTCAATCCACTAGATATATTCAAACACGTCATGTGTACGTGAACGCTTGGAACATATTCCCAATTTTAAACCGGTTCCTTCCATAATATGCATTTGTTAAATTTGTCATCTATGTTAGATTTTTTATTTTCGTAATATATGAAGACACCTATATCCAACCTACTTTCATTTATATTGACACGAGTGACAATAATCCTAATCTGACTGTATCAAGTATCCTTTCTATCATATTTAAAACTAATGCCTTAAAAACAGTTCAGAAGAAAGTTGTTTTGTGCTCCTCTCGAAATGCGATGTCGAGAATTTGATGCAGTCAATAAAGTTAATGAATACTTTTGACCAAATACAATCGAAAAATTATATAAACCTTAAAACGTTTATAATCGTATCAAATAGATTCGCCTCCTCCACCCAATCCCCAAAATGGATATTCCGTGTTGTTTTGACTTAAAATATCTACACATAATCCTATTCAGATCGTTTTTAGACAATTATCCTGTTTGCAAAACTCACCAGTTGCGGTTTCGGAGGGGGGGGGACCGACCAAAAAAAATATTTCGCAGACTCTTGCCGCGAGTGAACCAAACAAAGTTGCGGCTACATCACAAACGCTTCGATGTCAACATCAAACGATGCAGAGTAAAGATTTCGTATGTTTTCTTGTGGGTTCTCAAACTTAAGAATTATAATCATATTTAATTTTCATGTCTTGATAACTTACGCCAACCGGCGTCTGATGGCCTATCAACCGGCACTTTGAGAAGCACTGAATAAAAAAAAAGTCCTTAAATAAATTTTAAGTGATAAAATATTTCAGTGGAAGTTTTATTTAAAGTTACCCTTTCGATGAGACGTCACATTTCTTAAACCCCTCTCCCCCACGCCACGCATCGTCACAAAAGTGAGACCCCCTCCCCCCCTAGGTGCGTGACGTCATTTATGGAAGGTCCCAACGATTTTGATATCGCTCGCCGACAACTTACAAAAAAGACTTTGATGTCACGAACAAGTCAGTGTGATATTTTAATCCAAACAATGGGAGTATTGTTGGGGTGACAGTGTGGTGAAAGGAAGGTTTTGAAATAACAAATCAGTTTGCCCTTGACACCTAGAGCAGGATTATTTTTAGACGAAACTGAAGTCAGATGGCTTTCACGCCACTTTGCTTTAGCAGCATTGCTGAAAATGACATGCAATACCTGAATGAATACTGTGAAGAGCAGGCACGTTTGTATTATGTCCAAGTCAATAAATATAGTTTAAAGGATCTCAGAGACCCACAGTTTCGGACTGTTCCTTAGTGTTATTCATGAAGTATTTCGAGAACTTGCCAAATTAAGCAAGCTGTTACAAAGGGAAAATGTAATGATTAGGAAGACATACCAGTTTGTAAAAGGAAGGATCAATAACCTAAAAGGACATCACCTTGGTGAAAATGTTCATTGGTCTGCAGAGGTTGCTAAAATGTATTCAGGCTGAAAGGATGAAAACACGAATACAGTCCTCAAATTTTTTGAATGTCTGAGTTGGCACGTGGACTCTCGATTTCTTGAAAGCGACTTGATACCTTAGTTAATATTTGAGTTTTAAGCGTTAGTCGATATGTTAAATTTTAATTTTGAACAAACACAACTGTGTGCCCTAGTTTATAAATACAAAGTATTCTTAAAAGCTATGAAGACATTGTGGAGAAATTTATGGATCACTATCGTAATTTCAGACTTTCGACGAGGTGATACAGTTTGTCATGACTGAAGAATAATAATTCAGCGACATTGCCATCCTGTTGGATATTTGTTCTACATTTCTTGCATCGAGCGCTCATTGGGGACATGGATTTAGCCTAATGAATTCTAGAAAAGTATAATCTAGAAATATGCTGTAGATTGCGTGCCTAGGGGGGAGGGTGTCACGCATCTGTGACGATGTTTGACGAGAAGGAGGGGTGTGTTTAAAAAATGTGAAATCACCTCTAAACGCGCAGCTATAAGTAAAATTTCCATTTAAATATTTGATTGTTTACAATTTATTTAAGGCCGTTTTGTATGACTTCATGCGTGTTACTATATTAGAGTGCAGATTTGCACTAAATCCAAATTTATTTGACAAAAATTAATTTGCCACATGAAAATGTTCATGTAGTATATACGAGGTTTTTTTTTTTTTGTTTTTTTTGAGGGGGGAGGAGAAGGGTCTCAAAGATTTGTGACGTTATTTTGGAAAAAAGGGTTGGGGGTCTAAGTTTTTGTGACAAAGTTTGACGCGGGGGGGGGGGTAAAAATCGGCAACGTCGCGTGACGTCATTTATGGACGCCCCCTTAAGTCGTGAAGGGGTGACACCATGAGCTACCGCAGCGGGGGACACCAAACCTAGAGACGCCCCTGCTTACTAGGAAATACAAGGCATATGATTGGTTGGCTATACTAAACGAAATTTCAAAGCCCCTTTTCTGTGGTAAACGGTAGATAAAAAAAATCATGTTAAGCCTGGTCCCTATTGGAATTCAGGACGTGTTAGCGCATTTTCGTATTATGTATCAGTACTTATGTTAGATATCAGCATTATGTAGTTATCAGTAATTGTGTTTAGATTTTAGACATATTTTTATGAATTTTCTTGTGTAATGAATATACCTGACATTTTTTTTATTTAAAAGTCATTTCTTTACATTTAAAAAAATTTTATTTTCTCTTTAATCTAACTACAAGTCACCACAAATGATGACGTAAAACTCTCTAAACTTTTACACATATTCTAATGACGTCAACTAAAAAAAAACAACTAATTCTTTTGCACGCTTTCGCACCACTCTTCAATGCTTGCAAAACTAACTATGCGACTTCCGGCAATGGCGGCCGTTCCCTGCGCTAGTGTTACCTCTCGATTCGAAATATTTTTTGGTAGTTTTAACGGGGTTTTTTAACGGATCGAGTAACTGAGTGTTGATGCACAAATGGCAGGTCAGGACATACAAAAAACATATATACCTCATGGGTCTAGGACTTATGGATGCTGAGATCAAAGGTGATGACGGACGGACGGACAAAACGGGTGCAATAGCGCATTCGACTTCTCGAAAATGCGCTAATAATTTTAAAACAATAAGTCATATTATAACTTAGTAATTTTCATTTAACAGGCATATCTCGTGTTAGAACATTGTAATTCTGAACATTCTCCAAAATTGACTCACAATAAAGCTTTCGGTTTTTGTGCTAGGATAGATTGAAACAAGGGCAATATCACAGGGGTGATAACTCATTTTTTTCCTCAAAAAATTGACATAGAACCTTGTTTCTCTAGTGGGACGATTTATTTTGAAAGCTTCCGTCATTCTTGACGGATAATACACTAGTTATAAATAATTATAAAGACAAAATATTTTAAATGAATAAATGTTATATATGTATAAGTGTTTTTCTTTGTATTTATTTAGATTTCTTTACCGCCTGGATTTACCATAAGTCATCCAACCATTCATCCCCACCAGCGACCCAACAGATGCTTCACTGCAATGTGGACTATTCTGCCTATATTTAAATGACCAGTACATATTTACCTGACCAGTCCATACAAATGTATCCACTGCTGAGTGCTGTCCAGTTCATATAAAACGTACCTGTCCCTTTCCTTCACATATCGCTTTGGTCAAAGTAAAACTTCATCCAAAACGAGGCCCAAGATCAGAGCCAAACTATCTGAAGTCCTCTGTAGATATCTTCTTATTGAATCTAGAAAAGCACCAAAATTCCCCGGGACACATATACGTTGTGAGGCTGTATACGTCAATTGCGGCCCACGTTAAAACCTTGACGGTCCCGCGTCCTCATCTTAAATACTCAAACACGCACAGATTCTTTCATAAAAGATATTGATGTATAAGAAAATAACATGACATTAAATCAGGGGTCGGGAAACTTTTTGTCTGAGAGAGCCATAAAATCTAAATATTTTGAAAATTAATTCCGTGAGAGCCATACATTATGCTGTTGTTGTTTTTTTAAATTCAGGTTAATGTCTGCATTTTGTGTTTTATTAACACTAAAAGTACAATAATGAATTCTTTTTAATAACATTTGTTAAGCTGTTTTTAATATATATTTATAGCCATGAAAAAAGCCACATCTGGCTCGTGAGCCATAGATTTTCGACCGCTGCATTAAATGATGACAAAAATCAACGCCCCCCCCCCCC
>MUZC01000047.1:64520-88874 GCA_002072015.1 Radix auricularia
GGGGGGGGGGGGGGGGGATTGCGTAGTTGGTTGAACGATGGCATAAGGAGAGATTCCAGTTTTAATGATGTTCTAAACAAGAACATTTAATAATTGCTACTTATGACGTCATCAATTTTAAGTTTGTTGGCTTAAATCGAAATTAACGATTAATTAATCGTTAATTTTTTTAAGTTAACGATTAAATTATATTTAATCGTTAACATCCCTAATAATAAGAAAAGATTCTATAACCTCTTCACCAAGGGACAGTCCAAAAAGTACGTCACGGTCCAGAGGGGGGGGGGGTGTAAGAAAGTGTGACACTTTGTGACAGAAGGGGAAGGGTGGGTTCAGCCATTTGTTACGTCACGGTGCTCTATTTTGAATTTTGATTATATTCCGGCGTATACGATGACTGAGCCAATTTGTCAATCCACCCCCCCCCCTAAAATACAGAGTTTAAGCTATTTTTGCCGTATAAGGCTAGCCCTCTTCCAACAAAGTTTAAAATTTGAGACTGGCTGCGTATTCCTTTCTTCTTGCGTTTTTAGACATGATGGAGACTCGACTGTTAGCCATTTGTACACTGTACTGTATGACGTTACTGGTGCTGTACTGTATGACGGTACTGGTGCTGTACTGTATCACGGTACTGGTGCTGTACTGTAATGTATTACTGTACTCGTACTGTACTGTATTACGACACTGGTACTGTACTGTATGACGGTACTGGTCCTGTACTGTATGGCGGTTCTGATGCCTTACTGTATGACGGTACTGATGTTGTACTGTATGACGGCATTGGTGATGTACTGTATGAACAGCTACAAATAAGAAAAATCATTACCTGTGGTATAACAGGACCCGGGACTTTTTAAAGAATATTTTAAAGGGTTTAATAAGTCGTCTTAGTATGCCTAAATATACGTTAGATTTCCCACCTGTTATAACTACATTCTTGGGATTAACAATATCTAATCTCACATTTATTTATTTTATTTTTTATCATGCGACACTTCCATTTTCACAGCTTTTAGATATCCACAATCTTGACTTTTAACCTGTCCACACCTTTAATCTGTACAGGTGAACACAATTACGAACAGGTGGGCAATCAGGATGATAACCACTACGACAAGCTGGTCTACACCGAGGTGAGACAAACTGTCTTAACATCCATCTCATCTAACATATCATAGTGTCTGGATTGGTGAGACAAACTGTCTTAACATCCATCTCATCTAACAAATCATTGTGTCTGGATTGGTGAGACAAACTGTCTTAACATCCATCTCATCTAACATATCATTATGTCTGGATTGGTGAGACAAACTGTCTTAACATCCGTCTCATCTAACATATCATTGTGTCTGGATTGTTGAGACAAACTGTCTTAACATCCATCTCATCTAACATATCATTGTGTCTGGATTGGTGAGACAAACTGTCTTAACATCCATCTCATCTAGCTTATCATTGTGTCTGGATTGGTGAGACAAACTGTCTTAATATCCATCTCATCTAACATATCATTGTGTTTGGATTTGTGAGACAAACTGTCTTAACATCCATCTCATCTAGCATATCATTATGTCTGGATCGGTGAGACAAACTGTCTTAACATCCATCTCATCTAGCATATCATTGTGTCTGGATTGGTGAGACAAACTGTCTTAACATCCATCTCATCTAATATATCATTGTGTCTGGATTGGTGAGACAAACTGTCTTAACATCCATCTCATCTAACATATCATTGTGTCTGGATTGGTGAGACAAACTGTCTTAACATCCATCTCATCTAACATATTGTTTCTGGATTGGTGAGACAAACTGTCTTAACATCTATCTCATCTAACATATTGTTTCTGGATTGGTGAGACAAACTGTCTTAACATCCATCTCATCTAAGATATCATTGCGTCTGGATTGGTGAGACACACTGTCTTAACAGCCATCTCATCTAACATATCATTGTGTCTGGATTGGTGAGACACACTGTCTTAACATCCATCTCATCTAACATATCATTGTGTCTGGATTTGTGAGACAAACTGTCTGAACATCCATCTCATCTAACATATTGTTTCTGGATTGGTGAGACAAACTGTCTTAACATCCATCTCATCTAGCTTATCATTGTGTCTGGATTGGTGAGACAAACTGTCTTAACATCCATCTCATCTAACATATTGTTTCTGGATTGGTGAGACAAACTGTCTTAATATCCATCTCATCTAAGATATCATTGCGTCTGGATTGGTGAGACACACTGTCTTAACAGCCATCTCATCTAACATATCATAGTGTTTGGATTGGTGAGACAAACTGTCTTAACATCCATCTCATTTAAGATATTATTGTGTCTATATTGGTGAGACACACTGTCTTAACATCCATCTCATCTAACATATCATAGTGTTTGGATTTGTGAGACACACTGTCTTAACATCCATCTCATCTAGCATATCATTGTGTCTGGATTGGTGAGACAAACTGTCTTAACATCCATCTCATCTAACATATCATTGTGTCTGGATTGGTGAGACAAACTGTCTTAACATCCATCTCATCTAACATATCATTGTGTCTGGATTTGTGAGACACACTGTCTTAACATCCATCTCATCTAACATATCATTGTGTTTGGATTGGTGAGACACACTGTCTTAACATCCATCTCATCTAAGATATCATTGTGTCTGGATTGGTGAGACAAACTGTCTTAACATCCATCTCATCTAACATATCATTGTGTCTGGATTGGTGAGACACACTGTCTTAACATCCATCTCATCTAACATATTTGTGTCTGGATTGGTGAGACACACTGTCTTAACATCCATCTCATCTAACATATCATTGTGTCTGGATAGGTGAGACACACTGTCTTAACATCCATCTCATCTAACATATCATTGTGTCTGGATTGGTGAGACACAATGTCTTAACATCCATCTCATCTAACATATCATTGTGTCTGGATTGGTGAGACTCACTGTCTTAACATCCATCTCATCTAAGATATCATTGTTTCTGGATCGGTGAGACAAACTGTCTTAACATCCATCTCATCTAATATATCATTGTGTCTTGATTTGTGAGACTATGGAATCAGATAATGACTTGGTTGATGATAATGGAAGCGGAAGATAGTGAATTGTCTGGTGGGACTGGACATGGCAGATATTGTTTTAATAAGTGAGACTTGGGAATGGAAAAGTATGAACTGTTTTGTAAGACTGGGAGATGGCAGATAATGAGCTGATCTTTGGGACTTTAGAGTGGCAAGATAAAGAGTGGATTTTTTTAGACTTGAGACTGTCAGATAATTGATCGCTGACTTGCACATCCTTCGTCCTGGTCTCGAATGTCCATCGTATGTTCAAAACAGATGAGTTGACTTGTCCTGGCTACTCAACACTTATAACTACGACTGTAACCGGATCAAACTATTCGCTATAAGTATCATGTACTTTACTCGTGAAATTTGGCATGTACACATCGTATATTTGGCATGTACACATCGTATATTTGGGCTTGTAATCAGACAGAAATAGACAAATTACCCCCCCTTACCCTAACCACCAACACGTCCCGTGTGGAAGACGTTCGAGCTCTTAAGAGAAAGTTAAGGCGTTATATCTCAGGACTTATGAAACAAGAAACTTGTTGATGGAGACAAAGGATTGGTCGTCACCGTCCTCGTTTTCGAGTGTCTTGCTAAAACTTGACGAAGACAACAACAGAGTCGGTGAACTCGTTGATCTCATGATGAGTAAGGACAAAGGCAGACCACTCGTCACGAACTGATGAGTGTCAGAGAACCACTTTGTTCTATGAATGTTATCCCCTGAAACATGCAGGAAAACAGTCAAGAGCATTAGAGTGTTAAAACTAAGTAGGTTGAAAGGATATAGTCTGGGAAAACCTGTTAGACGACCGTGTGCGGAAAAACCCGATTGACGATGGTAATAAAATTAGGAAACATTCTGAAGAAGAGCCTCCTTTTGGGAATGATAATAACTAGAATTATAACTTGAAAACAAAGGCAAAATCAGACGGAGATTTCATTTCGTCAGAGAAATTGTAAAGCAGAGTATCACTCGAACCAAATAATCGTCTTCGTTCTTGAAGTAATTAATGTATAAATAATAAGCTAATCACATCATCAAACGATAAACTGTGCAACTTACTCCCAGTCAAGATCCGAACCTGTTAAACAATGATCTCCCTCAATGCACCCGACCAACCTTTAATTTAATGACATCATCTATGAACCACTGGGCACAACTGCAATGGCTGATAAGACGTGATCCACCTAGTTCACCCAGAGCACAATATCACGATCAATATCAGCGAAGTTTGTTCCGATATTAACTAATAGCTTTACAGTACGTGACTCAACTATTTGTTAGCTATGTTCCCTTTAAGCTGCGCGGCCGCCCTGATATCTGACTGGTGATGCGCAACAGTTTAGAATTGCTGCGCAGCAAATTTTGTAAAATATTGAAAAAAAATTTGATTCTGCACAACTATGCACACGAGTTTTTTCTCTTTGCATACAGACCAACGAACCTTAGAGGGAACGTTGTTAATCATTCATATTGTCACCTTTTAAAATAATAATAATAAATAAATTGAAAAACACCACAAGTTTTTTGGACAGCAAAACCTTGGTAGGTCACATGTGAGACCTTACCTTACCTTACCTTGCCTTAACTTACTAAAGTATTTAATGATTCAACATATCAATAAATGGTCCAGCATGTGGAAAATGATCTTAACCACAAAGTGGTGCGAATGACGTATTCCAGTGACTGGTGCTGAAATCATGCAGGCACTTTATAAAATACCCCGAACTACTTTAGGGTGGTGGTGGTGTATGGCAAGTGGGGAGATGTACCCTCGGGCGCCAAATCTATTTAAATTGAAGGACGGCATTGTTTGACCATTTGCACTTTTTTTTTTAACTTAGTCGAAAGTGTTGGCAAAAACTGATTATTCGCCCCCTGTGGCGGCATAAACTTTGGCCTGTGTATCAACAGGTATTCAGAAAATTTAAACACTCGTCTTGTCTTCGAACGTTAACATTTGTGTGGTAAGGGTTACTTAAGGAAGTTAACAAAGATACGCACGCCCCGGGGGGCATTGGCCATTGCTTAAACTTTATATAAAGATCTTTCCCTGTTGTTGTATCCCGAAACAATTGAATTCTCTGACACTACCATTTCTAATTAATCTTAATATAAAGGTTCTGAGATCTCCACTCAAACACATCTTTTCAAACTAAATTTTCCTGACTCATGATCTCTATATCTTTTACCGATAAACGAAGATTCTGTGCCCTACTCTCTATAATAAGTCATTATATGTTTTGTTAAATTATTATCATTTAGAAGACGACTGCGATGAAGCATTTCAATAAAATAAAAGATACACAAACGAATTGTGTTATCAAAACTATAGAATAAAGCTTTATTAATAGACTAATACAAAAGCGGACATTTCGGCTAATGCATTCATCAACACAAAAAACTTGTACAAGTATTAAAATTTAGTTTACATTTATTACATTATAACTGTTGTGTACTTTTGTTTATTTTATTTGGGAAGCTCGCCGAGCCTAGCCACGGGTTTGACCTGATGACCCCGCAATGTAACTTGTATTGTTTTGTTGTTTTTTGTTGTCTTTGTTATTATTATTATTATTTATTTTTGTACACTTATATAGCGTTGGGCACCAGACTACGACTGGGCTCACTGCCCCCTATAAACATTTCAAACAACTTTACAAAAGACAGTGCATTCTTAATCTTCCTAAATACACACACATTATGTAGGCTACAAATGTCTAGACATAGACTACATACTATATCATATTACATGATTATTGTAATCGGTATCATTCTTATTCCTATTATTGTTATTATTACTATTTATAATACTACTATTATAATTATTATTTCTAATACCATCATTATTACTATTATCAATATAATTTCTTAAAATTATATCCTCTTATTGTTTATTATCATTATAATTATATATTATTATTATTACCATCATTGTTATGTTAAAATGTCTGCAAGCTATGTCCTAATTCATATCGTCTGCTCGTCCTAACAGGCGTTCGACACAAACGCCCGACTGAAGGAGATTGAGACGAACCAGACCAAGATCCTGGGAGAGCTCAGACGGCTGAACGAGGCGATGGAGCACCTCAAGACGATGAGCATCAACCTCCAGAAGTCGGTGGTCGAGTCGTCCTCGGTCCTACAGGACACCGTCACCGCCCTGAAGAAGGACTTCCTGGAGACGTCCGACCACCTCGGCCAGCACATCATCCAGGTCCGCCGGGACATCGCCGCCCTCTCCAAAAAGGAGCCCGCCTCCCCGACCTCCCCGCACGGCCCACCCGAGCCGCCGGCGCCACGCGTGCCGGTCGACACGCGGGTCAAGCACGCGTTCGAGTGGGACGTCCAGGGCGTGGACAACCTGGTCAAGACGCAGGGCCAGGTGTCCAGCCACTCGTACCACATCGGCGACCTCAACTACAAGGTCCTGGGCGGGGCGGACTTCACCAAGGACGGACAGATGTACGTCAGGATCTACGGCGAGTCGACGCACCCGTCGGGGAATGACCACCTCACCAAGTCCGGCAAGTTTCAGTGCAAGGTCAGCGTAACCGACAGGTCTGGCAACCTTGTGGACTGGGTGGTGGGGAAGGCGGTGGGGAATTTCTTCCAGGACAAGATGTGGATGGTGGGAAGCGTGTCAGTGGCCGAGCTCAAGAAGAAAGGCTACTGCGTGCAGGGGAAGACATTCAAGCTCAAATTCGCCATCGATGTTTTTAAATGATTCATGAGTTACGGTTCCTGAATGGTGTAAACGCTTTCTTTAAATTTTTCGGCTGTCTCATGACGTCATTTCCATTATTATATTTTCGTATGCCATATTTTCCGCGTTTTTCACGTTGTTATAGAGTCAAAATAGTAACTTGAAAAAAAAATGTTAGTGAAACAATAATACTTTTTGATGGGTTAGCCTCAAATGTACTTCAAAATAATTAATGAAAACACACAAAAATTGTAAACGTCTTAATATTTTTATTCGCGTTTTTAAAAAAAATTGTTTTCATTCTCTTAGCCTACACTTAATGGTTTAAAACGATTAATTGTGTATTACTCAAATAACAATGTACATAATGGCACAATAAATGTACTATTAAAAAGTTTTAGTCTGATAAAAGTAGATCAACTGTTCCCAATATTTTAGCTTCGGAGACCGCCACCATAGAATAGAATTATTTATGACGATCTTAGGAGCAATCCAGTAGGCGTATCTTATGTATGACAGGGTGGCCCGGCGCTCGGAGGTTCACGAAAACCACATACAGCTGTGACAACAAAACTACATGATGATGCATGTATGACAAGACCATATAAAGATCTATGGGGCCGTCCATACATGACGGCACGCACCTGGGGGGAGGGGGTCAAGCATTTGTGACGAGCAGGGGGAGGCGGGTGTTTAAGAAATGTGACGTCACATCAAAAAGAGTAACCTCTTTTTAAAAAAACTCAACTTAAATATTTTATTGGTTGCAATGTATTTAATGACGTTTTCAATGGACTTCAATATGAAGGTATTGGAGTGTAGATTTATAGTAAACACATAATGGCTTCGCACGTATGAAGATATTAGAGTGAAGCCTTCCAGTAAATACATACTTAAATGACAAAAAATATTATTTGAAATATGGTAATTCGAAATTATATATATATATATTTTGGGGGGGGGGGGTCAAAGCATTGTGACGAAGGGTAACGAGGAGGAGAGGGGTAACAATCAGCCAAAATTGTATGACGTCATTAACGGACGGCCCTTATGTATGAAAGCCAGATCAAACACGACGACATAGCGATGCATGTATCACAACAAAACGACCCTGGCTGTATGTAAGATAAGACCACTTAACGATGTATGCAGGAAAACAAGACCACGTAGCCATGGATGTATGACAACAAAATGATTATTTACGGTTGACCACACCATGCTAACAGTTCAACGAACCAAAACGACAATGTAAATTATGTTTGTATCCCATAGTCTGGCCTGGGAAATCCACATGATGACAGTATGTAAAATATATAACGTTGTTTTTCTTCATTATGTCTAGAAAATTGATCGACCAAAGATTTATTAGGAGCACAAAATATTCATAGTGGCACATACAAGTTAACCGGAAGTTATATTAGAACCACACAACCACTGTACATCTTGACCACTGGATCACATGACCACTGTACCTCTTGATCATTGGCTCACTTGACCACTGTACAACTTTACCACTGGACCATTTGACCCCTTTACCCCTTGATCATTGGATCACTTGACCACTGTACCACTTGACCACTGAGCCCATTGACCACTGAGCCCCTTGATCACTTGATGATTGTACCACTTGACCACTATCACTTGATGACTGTACCACTTGACCACTGAGCCCCTTGACCACTTGATGACTGTACCACTTGACCACTGACCCCCTTAACAATTTGATGACTGTACCACTTGACCACTGACCCCCTTAACAACTTGACGACTGTACCACTTGACCACTGAGCCCCGGGGCCACTTGAAGACTGTACCACTTGACGACTGTACCACTTAACGACTGTACCGTGCCAAAAATAGTTGCTTATACATATACTTTTTTCATTTAACATATGTACATACTTTAATAAGTGCTTTAAAATCATGCAAGAAAATGTTTTGATGTTGTTTTTTTTAACAGTGCAATTCCAAATGTTTTTGTGTGATAATGAATCACTAATTGTAGATGCACGCGATTGTATCATTAAACGTTATGGGACATTATTTCTGATAATCTTTTTATCTTTGTTTTCATCGTACGACAGGATAATCGTTGGCAGTCCATTATGTCTGGCTGCGTGGTGTCACGTTCTATAACACAAATGTTATGCGTATTATGTCATTATGTGCGCGTGTGGTTATGCGTGTTGGCGTGTGTATCTGGTGTGGTGTGAGAGTGGACTTTTCTGTTTTTAAAGTGGTTTGTCTGCGTGTGTGTGATGACTACACGGTTGGTTTGTGTGTGTGTGTGTTTGTTGTTGTTGTTGTTTGTTTGTTTGTTTGTTTGTTTTTTTTCCATGTTTAATATATCAATCTAATCACAAAATCTGTTCTGTGTATCAATGTGTCTCGATGCAGCACTGCTTATTTATACAATCCTCAGAGAGAAATACGGATAAAAACACTTTTTTTTATTCCGTATATAAGAACAAACACGTACAACCTATTTCTTACCGTCTGGAATTTGGGCGTGGAATGGGCTGCCTGAGGAAACTAGGAAAAGCAACAATCTATCAACACAAATAAAATGCAAGACTATATACATAAGCAATGTGTGTCTGTGTGCGATTGTACTAACGTATATGTACGTGTATAGTTTATTTGTGTCCTTTGGTAAATATGTATGGTATGTGTGTGTTCACATGTGACAACTTCTGTTTACGTGTGTGTACTTCTGTTTACATGTGTCTACTTCTGTTTAAAAAAACAAATTACACAAACTATTTGTGTAAGAAGACAATGAATTTGATCTTTATTTATGAACTAATACTAATAACAGCAGACGTTTCGGCTAATGCCTTCATCAGTACAATAACATAAATTATTACTTACTACTTCTGTTTACGTGTGTGTACTTCCGTTTACGTGTGTGTACTTCCGTTAACGTGTGTTTACTTCCGTTTACGTGTGTGTACTTTTGTTTACGTGTGACTCTACGCGAGTACAATAAGAGACAACAACGTTATGAAATGTCCGAATATATCCTAATTAATCTAGGAATTTCCCCACGTAAAATGCATGTTCAACACCCCCCCCCTTATCCATTCTTTTTCTTGGCCCCTCACTGTCACCCTCCCACCCCTAGCAGCACAAAAAAAATTCCCAAAGAGTTCTGTCCCAGAATGAGCTCCAATCATTTTTATGGGCTTAGTTATTTAATATTTACGACAGTTTCCCCCCCCCCCCAACCCCACCTCCCATCACCATGAAGCTGATGACAATCTGATAAACATGTATGATCATATTGAGTTGGCGATGATCATAGTGCAGTCACGTGATCGTTTGATGATTTAATTATTGTTTTGGGACAATCACGACCTCCTGGACGCTCATGCTTCATCATATAATGGGCCGAGGATTATAGGATTATATACGATTCTATCAGTGATCTATAATTATATTTTCGAGTAATATTTACGTGATTAAGTTCAAAATGATGTATTGTCGATTTCGCTTTCAAAGTGTGTTATTATTTTATAGAGATTTAAAAAAAAAAAAGAACAAACTGACTTTTTTAGTCAAAGTCATTGTAAGTGACTTCTGATTCCAATGTAATTTTGGCAGCAAATGTTCTAAAAGCGGATCTCTCCCAGGCCTGGGTCGGCCCCTAAGGTTTACAAACTATTGAATTATTTATAGCCGTCTGCTTGGTCATTCTGACGTCTAAACACAGATTCTTGTTAAGATTCAAAGACTTGATTTCAATAAAACAAACAGTATCCTCCTACAAATTTTAAAATGCATCTGCTGTAGCTGAGCATCACCATCTTGCCTACTAAGTTCCCAATAAGGTTCGTTGGTCCGCGTGCAAATATTTTTTTTTAAAAAACTGTGGGCAAAGTTAAACAGCATGCATTTTTAGTGCATTTTTTTTTAAATTTGCGTCACAGTGATTCCTAACTTCTGCGCGGTGTCTGTTTGTTATCCTTGCAACCTAAAAGGAACATTGCTTGCCTTCCTCTCCCTCTCACACATTCACACGCAACCTTATATGATTCTAGTGTTGCCCAGCTGATAACTGAAATCCCAGCCCCCACCCACCACCCACCCTCTCCGAGAATCTATTTTCCAACAGAAGCAGCTCATCTGACATCTCTGTACTTGAAATAATACAAGACAGAAACAAAGGACCAGTCTAAGTGAATGACACCAACATCATCCAGTCTAAGTGAATGACACCAACATCATCCAGTCTACGTGAATGACACCAACATCATCATTTACAGAAACAAAGGACCAGCCAACGTGAATGACACCAACATCATCCAGTCTACGTGAATGACACCAACATCATCCAGTGTACGTGAATGACACCAACATCATCATTGACAGAAACAAAGGACCAGCCAACGTGAATGACACCAACATCATCCAGTCTACGTGAATGACACCAACATCATCATTGACAGAAACAAAGGACCAGCCAACGTGAATGACACCAACATCATCCAGCTACGTGAATGACACCAACATCATCATAGACAGAAACAAACTTCCAACCTACATGAATAAAACATACTTTATCATCTATAGAGACAACACACAAATTTTGACCGGAGGAAAACGTGGTGTCCAATGACGACATGTCAAAGTTTACCTGGATCCATTCCAGAACCTTGGCGGATCGAGCCGTTGGTTACAAACTAAACTGACAGGTTAGCGGTCTAAATTGACGGGTCACTTGGCGTGGACCATGCAACTGAGTGGACTGGAAAACTGCGGTCGGCCACGCGAACAAAGGAAGGTACCGACCACCTAGGATGAAACCGGAAGTGAACGCCTTGTTTACGAGATAAAAGGGGGAAAGTCACGGCGTCCGAGCTAAGATGCTATATAAATACTCAATGACATTATAGGGTTTGTCATTTCTAAAACCGGAAAACGTCATAGCTCACGGATTAATGTTCTATTTTTAGATTACATTTTAGTGGAACAATGTTTTGGAGCATAATTACAGTCGAATCAGTAAGTTCGTTCTCAAAATTATTAGCATAGTAAAATTACGAAACTTTTTTTTCTTTTTTATTACTATTACCTCGTTTTTATTAACTTGCTTTCGTTCCTTTTTGTCGGTTGGTTTTTTTTTTGTCTGTCCGCAAAATTTCAAATTTTCCAACGTAAAATTCAACCACTTCTGATAATTCTAGAGATCTCAAATTTTTACCACAGATAGATCTTGAATGAAAACGAATTGTATTAAAATTTCAGATCGATCGAATGTACAGTAAATAAATTAATGAAATTTTAGGTTATCTCTTTATATAGCATCTTTATTCATCTGCTATTGTTTACCTCCACGTGCCACCGGAGTCCAAGCCAGCAATAAAAAGAACACTTTCTTGTCATCGTGTTTAACAGCAAGGGGAGTTCAGTGAGTGGAGAAAATTGAAAGAGAAAGATCCATAATATACGGAAACCAATCTGGCTATTTAGTGTTTAATGAATTTTCTTATGTACAATAAAAGTAATATAAGTAAAGAAATAAAATTTGATATACTTTATGATTTTACACACAGACTAAAAAGAATAAAATAAAAAGAGGTATTATTTTTTTTTAATTTAAAGTTTTTTAAAGTAGATTAAAAAAAAGAAAATAATTTATAAGCTTAAGTGCTATAATTTCAATTCATTAAAAACTTATGGCGGTTTGTATTAGTTATCTCTAAGTGGTATATCTAAATAAGAATTAATAGCTTTATTTAGGATTACTATTTTACTCTTGGTTCTTCTATCCCCTAGTGAACAAATGGTGTTATCCTTGTCAGTTTTGAATATTCTCCAGTAATGTATCTGGCACAGAGAACTCACATATTTCATAAATATCTTTATATCATTGCCCAAACTTACTACCCCGGATATTTCTACTGACTTCCAGCATTCAATGACAAACGCTAATGTCACCAATGTCAATGACATTTTCATGCCCAAATGCATAGTATAACCCAATAATATCACCATACCATATATTATAAGCGCAATTTAAGATGCAAAAATCTTTTTTGGGGAAAAAAAGACCACCTTTAAAATCTGACAAACATCAAGCGAGTTCCCAAACATGTACGAATGTCAAAGCAGCTCTGGTTCGCCCCACAAATAAGCAGAGGTACAAAAACACTTAATCTCCTAAAATTAGTGGATGCTGGGTTACACTATTAGTACGGAAGTCTTTGATACTGTCACCCTATATGCGGTAATCAGCTTATCCTGCCCACCCACACGCACCAATGTCACCAGCCCCCACGACACCTCCCCCGCCCCAAGCATAATGATAACCAGCAAACTTCTGACCATNCCCCCACCCCCGGCACCATGTAACCAGCGAACAGCCCGCCTCGCCCGACAGCTAATGGGGCACGGCGACAGCCGACAGCCACGACAATTAAAGGGAGAAAATGAGTTAATGGACAAGTAGTTTTCTCCCCTTTGTCGCCGGCAAGTTGTGAGTATCATGTTGTAGTTCTTGTTCCGTTGATTTACGTTTCTAATTTTATTACAAACCCACGCGCAAGCACAAACCGATTTTTGCTTAAGAATTATAAATACGTTTTAAGTTTAAGTGATATCTTTTACTCTCGTTGATGTGTTTATTAAATATACATGTTCAGTTATAAAGTTTGCACATGTGCATATGAATTTAAATCTTTCACTTGTGTACATTGGCATGTTACGTTAAATGAGCAACAAGGCCCGTCCAAGGACTTCCGCCGTCGTTTCAGGGGCATTTTGTACCTTCCCTCTTGCCGCCGTCTCGACAGGCCATAAATGTGCATCACGACAAAAATTCTATTCATTTTAGGTATAATAAATAACCCGTAAAAACAAAGTTTTTGACTATAAATCCCAACGCGTACCGCTCAAAATGGAAAAAAAAAACTTGCTTTGGGCGTTTGCGTAAACCTGTTCAATATTTAAATAAGATTTAATTTTTCTGATTGGCTGTGGGACTCTGTAGGAGTTTGAGGGACCAATCGCTATCGATAAATGGACAGAAAATTGTCTTTTATTATATAAAATACGTGTACATGCATCTATTACTTTTAAATATCCACATGTTAGATATTTATATATGCATCTGTTTCTTTTGAAAATACACTCGTAAAATATGTGTATAAGCTTCTATCACTTCTGCACACCCACATGTCGAATATGTGTGTAAGCCTCTATATCACTTCTGCACACCCACACGTTAAATATGTGTATTAAAGCTCTCTCGTGAGTACACGTGCACGCTCAATAAACGTTTCATGGTCATATAATGTAACTTGACAGCTGTGAAATAACTGTTTGCATCGGTGTAGAAGAGTGGTGCAGCAAGCTCAGTCTTTGAGAGGGTTGCACCCTCGTTCTTATACTGAAGGGTGGCACTTCAGTACAAAGGGCGGTCAAACGGCTCACCCCCCCCCCCACCGTCCGACGGCACTAATCTAAGCCACCTCAGGTAGTAGCAAGTGTCTGGTCGCTCTTAGTGAACTGAATATCTTTTATATTGGTCAAGGTATGGGAACAAAATTATTAGCCATTGAAAATATTCGAATTTCGGTGTTTTCTCTACTGCAGTAACATTGAAAACACAGCCGATTTTCTCAAATATAAAATAAAAAGTAAAAATCAAAATTCCATACCTGGTTCAACTCCAGGTTGACATTGATTTCTGTCTAAACTAAACAAAAGACTGACAGAATTTCATTAGTTTTCATTGTTTCCCCCTAAAACGTGCAAGGCATAATATCAAGCCTGTTAGATATATGGCTATAAATTATAGCCAGAAATACAATGTAAATAATGTAATGATGTTTTATTATGGACTAGGAGCGTGAATGTTTGTTTGGGAATGGAAATGTCTCATTTACATTTTGACCACAGGGTGATAAGAATCTAGGAGAGAATGTGCTTCTTATGGGTACATACCTTTAGTTTTTAAAATACAATATGTGTTCTCAGTTATCCCAAACTATATGAACACGTGTTTAGATAGAAGCAATATAAGCACATGTCTTTGAAGAATGAGTTTTTTACTAATACGATTAGACTGTTAGACAAATGCAATTAAACAATCAAATTATTCTCGTGTGACAGCAGAGATATTCTCAAATTATAAATTAACATATTTTATTGTCTAGATAACAATTAGTTATAATTAATAATTCAAAATAAATAATTCTAATTAATAGACGAATGCCGATGGATTTCGTTTCATTCTCTCCCTTGAAAAAGATCAACGCGTGTCTGCAAGTCAAGTTCGGTATTGGTCGACCGGCAGCGCGCTCGACTGGCGTACCGATGGTCACGGGATCGAATCCATGTAACGGTAGGGATTTGATCCCGATACCTAGGGCGTCCTTGAGTCACCAAGCTCCGAATGGGTATCTAACATTAGTTAGGCGGCTGGTTAATGCGTGGAACCCTCATAGCCGTGGCCTGTGAACGCTGCATCACTTGCCAACAGATCATCCATTATGGTCTGTGGACGCAATTATCTTCTGCATGGAAGGAGCGTCTGTATAGATAAGATAAGATAAGATAAGATAAGATAAAAACGTTGATGTAAAAAAAAAATCTCTAAACATACTTTTAAAGCCAATATTATTAAATACTTAATATCGTTTACAAGTTAAATTAGAGGTTAACTAGAGGGAGTAATGTTTGTTTTTTATTTGTTTGTTTTTCTGGTTTGTTTCTTTGTTACATCTAATAAATTTTAGGCGGTCACAGCAAATAACGATAACTGTAACATCTCTTGTTAATGGCTTCTGGCAATGGCAAATAACAATGTGTTTATAAACTTGTTAATGTCATCTGTCAGTAACAACCACCCGTGTTTATAAACTTGTTAATGTCATCTGTCAGTGGCAAACACCCGTGTGTTTATAAACTTGTTAATGTCATCTGTCAGTAACAACCACCCGTGTGTTGATAAACTTGTTCATGTCATCTGTCAGTAACAACCACCCGTGTTTATAAACTTGTTAATGTCATCTGTCAGTAACAACCACCCGTGTGTTGATAAACTTGTTAATGTCATCTGTCACTGGCAAACACCCGTGTGTTTATAAACTTGTTAATGTCATCTGTCAGTAACAACCACCCGTGTGTTGATAAACTTGTTCATGTCATCTGTCAGTGGCAAACACATGTGGGGATGAACTTGTTAATGTCATCTGTCAGTATCAACCACCCGTGTTGACAGTCTTGCCTTAGTTTAACCCTCGGCTTGTTGGTCCACAGTAGATGCACACCTCACTGCCACCTGATGAACACGGCACGGGATAACACGACTTACTTCCCCTACCATTCTGACCACTAGGCCCAGGTGAAAATCTGAACAATCTATGAACTGATTCCATGATGGTCATCGTGGCTTGACCGGAAGAAGGATTATCATGTCCGACATCACTTTCATCGTATGACAGAACCAGAGCGTCCTTGACATTGAAATTAGAATGGGATTAAAGAGCAGCAAGTTGTCAGAGGAAGAGCTGAAGGAATTGCTCAAGTGTACATACTGTAAGTTGTGTACGTATTGTAAGTTGTGTACATATTGTAAGTTGATCACATACTGTAAGTTGTGTACGTATTGTAAGTTGTGTACATATTGTAAGTTGATCACATACTGTAAGTTGTGTACATAATGTAAATTGTGTACAGATTATAAGTTGTGTACATTTTGTAAGTTGTGTACGTATTGTAAATTGTGTGCATATTGTAACTTGATGACATACTGTAAGCTGTGTACATAATGTAAATTGTGTACATATTATAGGTTGTGTAAATTTTGTAAGTTGTGTACGTATTTTAGGTGTGTACATATTGTAAGTTGTATACATGTTGTAAGTTGTGTACATATAGTAAGTTGTGTACACAGTGTAAGATGAACTTACTGTCAATTGTGTAAGTATTTTAACTTGCGTACGTATTGTAAGTTGTGTACGTATTGTAAGTTGTGTACGTATTGTAAGTTGTGTAGGTATTGTAAGTTGTGTACATATTGTAATGTGTGTACATATTGTAAGGTGTGTACGTATTGTAAAGGGTGTACTTATTTTATGCAGTGTTCTATAACAGTGTGAGGTAAGTTATTTATTGATTTAACTTGTTTCAAGAATTCCACTACATGAACGTTTGTAAGGAACTATTTTAAGTAATGAACTACATACACTATTGTAAGGAACTATTTTAAGTAATGTACTACATACACTATTGTATTTTAAAAATAGTGTACTACATTTCATAATTGCAATGAACAATGAATTGTTTCAATCGGTGTAGCATATTTCCTAGTTACACGCGTGTAATGTATTGCTTATTTCAATAGTGTAATTCTTAAAATAAATCAAGAAACTGTAAAGCTTACTCAAGTACTCCATCATCGAAGTTTAAAGTTCCCCTAAAATACAAATTGAAGGTAGCCATCGCGTTGAAACTACCTACAGCAAGTCATGGTACAAGAAATACACCGGGGGGGGGGGGGGGTCTAATTGGGATCCATATTTAACAGAACATGTAAACCAAAGTTGCCCGCGTCACTTCCGCCTGCACCAGGAGTCGGGAAACATTGGCTTGCGAACAAGATGTGGCTCTGTTGATGGCTGCATCTGGCTCTCAGAAAAATGTTCGATTATTTTTTTTTTAAATTTAGACTCCTTTGATCTACAAATAAATTGCATACAAAACTGCATAACAATGTTATTAAAAAGGATTCAGGGACATAATTATTGTACTTTTAGTGTTGAAAATTACACAAAATGCACACATTTACTTGAATTTTTAGTTCTAAACACAATGTAGATCTATGGCTCTCACAGAATTACTTTTCAAAATATGTGTCGTTAATGGCCCTCTCTCAGACAAAAAGTTTCACGAACCCTTACAAACACCAACGTCAGTCTCTGACAGTCATGTTTGAAATGGCCCCGCGAAATTTAATACACTCGGAAAATCCTCGTTCCGAATGTTATCGGTAAACTGTGTGACAACATTCACCCCTAAGTATCTTAACAAAAAGACTGATGTTTGTGGAATTTTTGTCTCAACAAATACAAATTAGCCACACCAACCGGGTCAGCGATTTGATCAAGCTTCCTAGGCCAGTGTTCCTCAAACGGTTGTTCGCGAACCTTCCCCGGCCCGCAAGTAAGTTGCCTTTCCGCACCCCACAAATATTTATGATCCCTAAACATAAACAATAATAAATACAATATAAAAGCTTTCTAAATCTGAAAGCCGTAATGGGTACAATTTCAAAACTTTTCGACCGTTGCCATAAACTTAAAATTTTGAGAGTCACTGCTGAAGACAGCGCTGCCCGATAACTTAATGACGAGAATGAGATGACACTGACGGAGATAATGATAATACTCTCTGCTCAATTATCCAGACGCATCCTTATTTCCGGCCTTGTTTTAGCACCAGCCACGACCAATTTCCTGGTGGATTTCTTGTGGTTTTTTCCCGTGGCCAAATGATGGAACTACAGTGGCCAACTGACAACATAAGTCAGTTGTTGTTGCATTTTGGCAGGTTTTCTTCATCTGGCTCCACACAACTCTCCAAGCACCCCAGTCCACCTCCAGGCACCCCAGTCCACCTCCAGGCACCCCAGTCCACCTCTAAGCACCCCGTCCACCTCTAAGCACCCCAGTTTATCTCTAAGCACCCCCAGTCCACCTCTAAGCACCCCAGTCCATCTCTAAGCACCCTAGTCCATATCTAAGCATCTTAGTCCACCTCTACGCACCCCAGTTTATCTCTAAGCACCCCCAGTCCACCTCTAAGCACCCCAGTCCATCTCTAAGCACCCCAATCCACCTCTAAGCACCCCAGTCCACCTCTAAGCACCCCAGTCCACTTCTAAGCACCCTAGTCCATATCTAAGCATCTTAGTCCACCTCTACGCACCCTAGTCCATCCATATTTAAGCATATACCCGAGTCAATCTCTTAGCACAAAAAGTGGTAATCAGAAGTGTTTTATTTTATTTTAAAAAATAAAATTCTTCCTTACTTTAACAAACACATCTTTAAGCCTCTATAAATGTATCTCCATCCTATCTTATTCGACATGCTAACCTGATTCTCCGCAATCTCTCATGTACGCACTGAACACACACCAAAGCCACAAAACACTACTAAACTAATAATTCCGTTGGTGCGCATGTCAAATCTATCGTAACAAACGTGACAATTTCTTGTTTAGAACAAATCATCTAAAGAAGACTATCAAAGAAAGAAAACGCCGTGTAGGAGTATTTGCTCCTTCTCCCCGTCCTCCCAATATAATAAATGACATGTTCACTTGGTCTTATTAGAGAAGTGGTCGTTGCTTTTGTTTAGCTGACAACTTCTTTAGTGTCCCTTCTTATTTTTTCTTTCACCCGGTAAGCTTCTTTCTTCTGGCAGGATTGGTGCGTTATTTTCTCTAATGTTGAGACTGTCAGGCTGACTTGTACGCTCTCGATTATATTATAACGTAGTTTCCCCCCCCCCCCCCCCCCCCCCCCCCCCCCCCCCCCCCCNCCGTTTTCTTGTGGGCGTTATTAACAACAATACTTACTTCACAATAATAAAATTAGAATCCTCAGTAATCACAAATAAGTTTAATGCAGGAACTTATGTAAAATTTTACAAGGTGAAAGTTGTCAGAGACGCAACAAGCACTTGTCCCTAGAGCCTACTCTACTCTCAACTACACTGTACCACCTTCGGCCACAATCTAATGCATTCTGGTCTATGCCTTGCTTCCGTCACGCCACCTCCTTTCAACCACATATTTTCTCACGTGACAGATATTATGAAAAAGCGCTGTTATTTAGTCCTTATATGTCATCTAAACAGAAAGCACTTGCATTGTGCTTAAATAGTGCGTTCATAAAAGCTATGTGTGTTGAAGTAGCTTCTGAAATTGATGAGACAAAGATTGGCTGTTATATAATCTCCTAATACAGCATCCAAAAAGTAGGGCCTTATTTTGTGCCCTTATGTTTATGTTTAGAGCTATTAATCCGGCCCCGACTGGATTTATTTATAAAACATAAGGTTGTTGTGTCTGCAACAGGGACCACGACAAGGGTCAGTCTTGGACAGTAGCCCTACACGACACGCCCCATCCCCGCGAGCAAAAATTAATGTCCAAGAGGTCACGATGGTCTATGTCAGTTTTTTGTTATTGTGGTTATGATATCGGGTGGGCCGCATGGGGTCAAATATCCTGGATGGCTTTCGGGGTAGGGTGTATCAGTGTAATGTTTTCAATGTTGTGAGAGTATATCTTTGTTATGTGTGTGTATGTGTGTGCGTACGTGCATGTGTGTGTGTGCGTGCGTGTGTATGTGTGTCTGCGTGCGTGCGTGTGTGTTCGTGAGTGTAGATATATATGTCTATATGATATACGTGGTACCGATCTGTACTCTAAGGAGGATGGCGTTGTCTCCTCCTCTGACCCCCCCTCGCCACTTTTCTCCTGGCTGTGAGGATGATTTCTGTCCCTTAAGTAGCCTCTCGTACCTTAGGCCAGTGCTACTCAAAGTGCTGGTCCGCGGACTATTGCGGTCCGCGGGCAATCAGCCGCCGGTCCACATAAATTTTTAAAAATAGAAAGAAAAATCTACTTATAATCCTCCAATACTAACCTTACAAAACATGCCAATTGTTCTAAAAATGAGCAAATAAACTAAAACGAAATAAACGAGATTAATTGTAATAAAATAACTTTTCATGTATTTCAAGTGGTTGTCCTAATCTCAAATCAAGGAGGGGTGGGGGTGGGGATAAATGAGATGCCGCAACTTTTGGTGATTGGTTCATTTCAATCTACACCAATAAAGCGTGGAAGAGACATTGTCATCACAAAATTATTGATCTGTCCTACAACTCAGAACTATAGATTCACACTCCTGTATGTTTTAAAGTGTAAGGCTTGAATGATGAACGTTGATTTTTTCTTTCAAAACATCCAATAGAATAATGAATTTAAATTGAGTTGAAAACATTTTTAATACACAATTTGAGATTAAAAAGAAAATTGCTAAGGATATGTTTATAATAAGGTATCTTCTTAAAAAAGGATCTTATCCATACAGACGTTCCTTCCATGGAGAAGATAATTGCGTCCACATACCGTGACTGATTATCTGTTGGCAAGTGATGCAGCGTTCAGAAGCCACGGCTATGAGGGTCCCACGCATTACACAGCCGCCTAAATGGTGTTAGGTACACATTCGGAGTTTGGTGACTCAGGGACGCCCTAGGCCCCGGGAACAAATCCTTGCCCTTACCATCGGTATGCCAGTCGAGCGCGCTGCCACTCGACCACCGTATCCCTTTTAAAAGAGAAGAAAAATGATTGCTGAGCATCATACAAATTCGAACTTCTCCTCACAATAAGAAAAACAAATTACACAAACTATTTGTGTAAGGAAACAATAAATTAAAGCGTTATTATCAACTAATACAAATAATGGTAGACGTTTCGGCTCATGGCTTCATCAGTACAAAAACATTTACTTACATATATCTTAAAATTATAACATAATAAGACAATGGAGAGAGACATAAATAAAAACCGAAGCATCGTCAGTTCAACCAATTTGTACATGCTTCAAACCAATGTATGCGGTAAAGAAATTGGCACAAGTTCCACTCTCAGATGACACAAAGCTCGACACATCGACGATATGGCTTGTGATATTGAAGTGCTGCTAATAGATCAGCTAAAAGTATTTTTCTATACAGCTCAATAGATTCACGGACATTGCTATTTTGGCTATTTTCATGGTACATGTGCTAAATCAATACTAGTACTACTAGTACGACTTCAAGGAAAGTATATTTCTTCTCTTATTCATTACCAACGAATACATATAGTTTTAAAATATTCAGAAATATTCCGATTACATTGCTGGCAAATGTCAGATGTGATTTAAATAATGTGTTGGTGAGTGTGCGTCGTGCGTATAGCGCTGCGGTCATGGTGTGGCGGCGTTCTGGAGTTGTTATCAAGAGTAAGCAACAGATTGCAGCTTAGCCATTTGTTTTATTCCCGGTGAAAATTGGCCGCCAAGCACGTGACAAATGAACTAAACATCCTGCTCACTGAGGATGTAAAAATTGTGAAGCATGTCAATGCGAATGTTTGAAATTCAAGATTATTTGCTGCAATCTATGACGGAATGTTTACTAAATACAGAAGGTTCTTACTGCATGCTGGTGTGCGTTGGTTGTCTCGAGGCAGTGTGTTGTCAAGGGTTTATGAATTGCGAAGAGAGCTCGACCAGTTTCTACAGGAGAAAAAACCCGGGGCTGTCTCAACTATCTCGAAATGTGAATAGGACGCAAAAATGGCTTCTTGGATGATATCTTTACCATTTTATTGAGCTCAATCTCTTCATGCAAAGGAAAGAAGGCTTCATGCCTTACAATAGCTCAATGTCCTACATGTGAAAGAAAATTACTAGCTTGAGCCTAGTGCTCTACATGGGTCTTCCCGGAAGACTCTCAGCTATCTGACTTGTCGACAATAGCTCAATAGATCGATTGACATAAATGAAAGCTACAAGCATTGAAGATTTGAGTTGATATCAGGAGATTGTTTTGGCGTTTCACAATAATTTGGCAACAACTATTGATAGTGCAGATGAAGAGCTTGACGTTCCATCGAAACAAAAATTCACCACTTGAGCACTTGAGAAAATTATCCTGTTCTGCTTTCCAACAGAAAATAACCTACAGAAAAGTACTGGATGGATACGCAATCCATTTATTTTAAGGAGGTTGGTTTGTAACTTTTGAAGATAAGATATCGGAATCAGCTGCGGATGAAGGATAAAGAATGAATTTTGGAACTATTGCCGGTACCTCTCTTCCTTGAATTCTCTTGAGTTCAAAATATCCCTAACTTGACGAATTCACTCTAAAAATTCATCAATTTAATTACGGTATATTTGATTGAACTGAATTTTTTATATAATGCATTGTTAAGTGACACTAGTCTATGTGCACAATTTCAGCTCCATAGAATCATGGGAAGGGGTCATTTTTTAGTTTTGTTTTTAGGCGGTCGGGACCACGACAGACGGAGGGGCGTAGACGGTGACGGTAATATAAAGGATTCATAAAATGACGATAGCCACCTTTCCGACCCCACACATCAGCCAATGGAGACCAGCAGCATGTTATCAAAGGGCGTTTCCTGTTGGGCCGTGTCATGTTTTTACACGATCTCACACATGACGTCAGTTGAAATCACTGGCACTATGTAAACATTGTTATCGTTGTTGATTGTGTACTATTTTTATGTTCCCATTCATTAACCAGTGAGAACCACGAGCACAATGTCAATAGCGTTAATTTGTCATGCTGCATGTTAACCACGTCTTGTCCCCGTACACCACGGGTGGTCAAAATGCGACCCGCATTAAAATTGTAACTGGCCCACGGCTTCACGACACCATCAAAAATAACCAACAGACTGGAATTTTTCTTGAAAGAAAATGAATGTATACGTATAAGAAAATCAAGATCTTTTTTTTTAGGTCAAAATACAATGGCATCAAAATAACGGCAAATGTCAATGATCTTTTTTTACCAGCGTAGGTATTGATTATTAAAACCCATGCAGTAAAATTATAATTTGATATGTGTATGTAATTCGATTACGTCCAATGGCAAAATCGTTGTCGTAATATTTTAAACTGTTTTTTTTTAAATGCTATTTCATTTTTTTTATATTTTGCCTACTTGAAAAGGGCAATGAATGCGGTATTGATGTTTCATCATACTTTTTAAACACAAACGTTTTGACTCCAGCTATAGTTTATCGGTTTTATTTTTATTAATCTAAGACGTATATATCACGCGTCCATATCCTTGAAATTATTCATCCCTTTTAAATATGTATAAAGAGCTAATAATATATTTTTAAAATCCTGTATATTAACTTGTTGTGTATGAGCCCTTGATTGCTTGCCGAAAAAACTTTGGATCGACTTTTAACACACTTTTGCAATTTTGCAGGCAGACAGGTGCCGATGATAACAATGATGTATCTCAATTTCAGATCGATCGAATGTACTGTAATTGAAGTATTGTATTTTTAAATTATTTTATTTATTTCTATGCATCATGTTAATTTTTGAGATAGAAAGTCGTGGTGCGTACTCTATTGAACGACCTTTCCTGTCGTGCAATAAGGTCCGTATTATATTAACAACACTTTAAAAAAATATATTCACGATCGGTGCGCATTAAACACGCTTTACGAGACATAAATAGAATTTTGTTTTTTCGAATATTTTTGCCCTGCGTATTATAATGAACATCCTTATACTTGTCTCGTATATAAAGAATTTATTGTAAAAAACTTGTTATTTTACGGGTTTTTAAAAATTAAGTGTCTATGATCGCTATAGTACTCTCGTAATATAACTCTTCAATATAAAACAAAATCCAAACATATAATTTAAAAGCCAGTTAACTTATTCTTGGCTACGTTATATATATA
>MUZC01000047.1:101019-135482 GCA_002072015.1 Radix auricularia
GGGGACCGGAGTGTGATGGGGGACCGGAGTGTGATGGGGGACAAGAGTGTAATGGGGGACCGGAGTGTATTGTGGGACCGGGGTGTATTGTGGGACCGGGGTGTATTGTGGGACCGGGGTGTGTTGTGGGACCGGATGTTGTGTGGCTGGAGGAAGGGACGTGAAGTGGTTTCGTGAACTCGGGGTGTAGTTTATTGTATGTTAAAATAACCACATTCATTTAGATCATGGCGTAATAGAGCCACGACTTATCAAATATTTAAGAGGTATAGATTCTAATACCATTTTTATTTGTTGTTTAGTGGGTCATAATTTCATTGATGTGTCTTTAAAATTCAAGCACAAAAAATGAGAGATTATCTTTTTAGCCGAGATTAACGATTATCTGAGATATTAATGTCAGTGTCGGGGATAAGCTGGTAGGCAGATAATCTGGTAGTCAAAGTTAATATTGTAGACATAGATAGTCTGGAATGTTAAGATAATCTGGAAAGTTGGGATAATATGTTTGGCAGAGATAAACTGGTGGGCAGATTTAACCTGGTGGGCAGAGATAACCTGGTGGGCAGAGATAATCTGGTGGGAAGAGATAACCTGGTGGGCAGAGATAACCTGGTGGGCAGAGATAACCTGGTGGGCAGAGATAACCTGGTGGGCAGAGATAATCTGTTATGTTAAGATAATTTGATAAGTTCAGATAATCTGAAAAGTTTGGATAATCTGGTCGGCAGAGTTATCTAATAGCCATAGTCAGAGATAAATAAAAAATCAGGAAACATAGGATCAGTTACACTGACTAAATATATTAGTCATTGAGACCAAAGTAGATCGCGAAGGTAAATAATTCACCACGATGACCAACCAGTGTCTCATGGGAATGTGACAGTAAAAATAAACTTAGCTGACTGAGTTTGTTCACATTTGTGATGGCTAACATATGAGTTTTTCAGGTTGGTTATGGCTGAGATATGTTTGTGTTATGGCTAAGACGTGAGTTTTTATGGCTAAGACATGAGTTTTTTATGACTAAGGCATGTGTTTGTTATGGCTAAGACATATGAGGTTGTTTTGGCTAAAAAATTAAATGGAGAAGACGTAAACAGGGACTTTTAGAACGTTCCGGCAAAGAGCCTTTTTCAACCGGCATACAATACAAAATATGGCTAAGACATGTTTGTTATGGCTAAGACATAAGTTTGTTATTGCTAAGACATAATTTTGTTCAAGTTGGTTATGGCTAAGACATGAGTTTTTATGGCTAAGACATGAGTTTATTTTGTCTAAGACATGAGTTTTTTATGGCTAAGAAATGAATTTATTTTGTCTAAGACATGAGTTTTTTATGGCTAAGAAATGAGTTTATTTTGTCTAAGACATGAGTTTTTTATGGCTAACAAATGAGTTTAGTTTGTCTAAGACATGAGTTTTTAATGGCTAAGAAGTGAGTTTGTGACTACTGAGAATTTCAATTAGTTACTGTGAGTAACATATTGTTAAATAACGCCCACAAGAGATTGGGGAAAAAACCCAACCACGTTACATCCACTTCATTACCAACGAATACAACTAGTTAAAATAGATTCAGAATTATTCAGATTACATTGCTGGCTAATGTCAGATGTAATTTCAATAATGTGTTGTTGTGTGTGCATATATAGCGCTTCGGTCATGGTTTGGCGGCGTTCTGCAGTTGTTATCAAGAGCAATAGTTTATTTGGAAGTTGCCTCTTCTTTTCGTCGTTAACATGCACACACACACACACACACACACACAAACACACACACACACACACACACACACACACACACACGCACGCACGCACGCACACACGCGCGCGCGCACGCACGTCGTAGTGAAATGGATTCTCTCCCCTGAGTAAAGCCTCATAGAATTTCTTAAAGAGATTCTTTTCACTGCGTCATTTTATCGCGTGACGAGAAAATACGAGAAGTTGGTGTTCACATGAATGAACTCTGTGGGCACATGCAATGCATTAATAAAATGTGGGGCACTTACAAGACATTAATGAAATGTTGGGTACATACAAGACATTAATGAAATGTTGGGCACATACAAGACATTAATGAAATGTTGGGTACATACAAGACATTAATGAAGTGTGGGGCACATGTATTACATTAATGAAATGTGGGGCACATAAAATACATTATGAAATGTGGGGAACATACAAGACATTAATGAAATGTAGGGCACATGTAATATATTAATGAAATATGGGGCACATAAAATAAATTAATTAAATGTGGGGCACATGCAAAACATGAATGAAATTTGGGGCAGGTGCAATTCATTAGTGAAATTTGGGGCACATACAAGAGACAAAATATTTTATAGAACTTGGGGGCATATCTAATAAAAGAGTTTTATTCATCTGAAAGATAGATTTTTAAATATGACAAATGTTATAAAACAAGGATTCCAAAGAAAGAAATCAGATCAAATTTCTCATTAAGCTGAATATCAGATAACCAATCCTTGGCTACACATTTCAGACAAAAAAGAGAAGAAATCGTTCATAAAAAAGATATCTCTAATTATTTTAGAAATATTTTTTAATCGAAATGATAGCACCATTACTCTTATCTTATATGTTACAGACGCTCCTTCTGTACAGAAGATTATTGCGTCCTACGTATTTCTATGGTTTGTGTTTAGTCCTGTATTCTTACTAGAATTTTAAATGATGATAAAGTGTTTGCTTTCCTGGTTTCTTCAGGCAACCCATTCCACGCCCGAATACCGGACGGAAAGAAAGAAAACTTGTATGTGTTTGTTCTTGCATATGGAATAAGAAAAGTGTTTTTATCTTTATGTCTATCTGAGGGTTGTATTAAGTTATCTTTGTGTTGTATTTCTAAATTATAATTAATAGCCTTATGTATAATTACTAATTTACTCTTGTTTCTTCTATCCTCTAGTGTTTCAAGGTTTAATGATTTAACTAATGGTGTTACTCTTGTCAGTTTTGAATATTCTCCAGTAATGAATCTGGCAGCTCTTTTTTTTTATTTGTTCTAACTTATCAATATTTTCTTTGGTGGATGGGTGGGTCCCATACAGAAGATGCACATTCTAGTATAGGTCTCACCATGGTGAGGTAGCATTTTAGTTTTATATCTTTGTTACATTTGTAAAAGTTTCTTTTTATAAAGCCTAAGGTTTTGTTTGATTTTTTAATAACTACATCGACATGGGGATTCCAAGATAGTTTCTCATTTATTATGACTCCTAAGTATTTTGCATCTTAAGTTTGGGTTAGTTCTTTTCCATGGATGAAGTATTTTGAATTTATTTGTTTCTTTTTTTTTTCGAATGAAAGAACTAAAAGCGATTTTTAATGCTGAATATTTTTCACTGAACACATTGACAAGTTTAGGAAATCTGTTTAGGTTAATTTATCTCAACTAGTGGTTAAGGCTACTTAAAATGCTAAACGTAAAACAGCTTTTTTTTTTTGGCTGTGTACTATCAGGCTAAATCGTACCCTGATAACCCGTTTTACAGATACTAATTTATAAGCCTGTTTGCAGTGTCACTATCATTTTATTAAAATGCTAAATCTTGCTAATATATATATATATATATATACCTTTGACTTAATAGAGAAATTGACGTCACAATTGATAGCACATCATGAATTTCAGGACAATTTAACCATTTTACCCCCTGTGTTATGATTAACGGCGTCTTGTTGAGACTGTTTAATTTTTCGCACATTTTGATATTCACCTTTTATCGGTCTGTATTTCGCCAATTTTCTTATCCGCTTTTATCTTATTCACCTTTATCCAGCCGTGTCCATTTTATTTCAACTAATCATCAACTCTTAATCCTCTGTCTCATCCAAATTATCAATCCACACTTAATCCTCTTTTTCATCCAAACAACCTATCCACATGCATTTAATCCTCTTTTTCATCCAAAAAACCTATCCACATGCATTTAATCCTCTTTTTCATCCAAACAACCTATCCACACTTAATCCTGTTTCATCCAAACAACCTATCCACACTTAATCCTCTGTTTCATCCAAACAACCTATCCACACTTAATCCTCTTTTTCATCCAAACAGTCCATCCACATTTAATCCATGATCTCATCCAAAAAATCCATCCACACTTAATCCATGCTCTCATCAAAACAATCCATCTACACTTAACTTATCATCCTACATCACGTGCGACCTTATGTAAGGAATACTTTCCATCAAACACGCTCATTTACATATCAGGTTCAGACCTACACTGCATCAATCAACACACTATATATCAACAGATTGTACACAGAAAAAACTAGCAGCAGTCAATAACTGCTATCAGTTTTAAGCTAATAGATGTTTGACACAGTTTTGTTCTACTGTACATTGATTTTCTGCACTCACTTATTTTTTCTTTAGTGGGTCGTTTCGTTGTGGTTTTTTTTTTTTTTAACTAAACGTTGAAAGGGAGAAAATACGGGGAGGGATGGTGAGGCGTGGACTTGGTCGTTCTAATGGAACTCTGACATAATGATGGGACCAACCGTTGTGATAGAATTAGTGTACCCCCGGGACAACAGAGCTTTAAAGGGCCGGGGGATGGGGTTGATGTGCGTGGAACAGAGAGAGGGAGTCCATCCCCCCCCCCGAAACATTCCTATTGATTCAATTCTGCTGATGATCATCAATGATGGAGGTGGAAGGGGGGAGGGTGCGGTACCTCGTCTATTAAATAATGCAGGCACGCACAAAACTGTTCTAATGGGAGGTAACAATAAAGGCGTATCTATAACACATACACAATAACAGCAAAGCGCATCCCATAAATATATAGACCACACTTGAGCGTAGATTATTTTAGGGGAGTCATTTTGCTAGAATATGTACGGCAATCCATTTTATGAGAATTTTTTATAAACATTTTATGAGACTATTTTACTAAACAACCATTCTGCGACACTAATTTAGGAAATCATTTTCTGATAATATTATAGGATATCATTTTTGAGATTTGCTTATGACACCTTTTTGTGTGACTCGCTTATGAAAGTACTTTATGAGACGCATTCCTGGCATTTATTTCATGAGACTATATAATAAAACTAGTTATTTATGTTCGTTATGATGCTTAGTAAAGAGAGAATATTATAACATTTTTAATTTTTTAAATCTGTTACATTAACTTCACCGTCATCTCTTGGTCCATCCGTCGGACGGAAAAACAAAAGTAACAAATTACCCACTTTCCGTCAAGCTATCGAGCTGAAATTTTGCACATAGACTCGTGTCACCTAACAATGCATTGTATCGAAATTTCAGATCGATTGAATGTACCCTAATTAAATTGATGCACTTTTAGTTCATCTAAATTCTAAATGTAACTTTCTGGTAGCCGTCTGTTGTTGTTGACATCCGCGTGTTTGCTGAAGTTCAGTCCAACCGTCGGTGACCACACCCTCACCCGTCACCGTTTTACAGCATTCGGGCGTTCAGTCACGGTCAGTCTGTAAATGTTTGAACATCATCAAAACCTTTAGTTCTGTCTCACTAATAAAAGGGATTTATAGTAAAAAAAACTTTGTTTTTACGTGTTGTTTATATATATTTTTAAAAAAAATAAATCACATTAACAGAATTTTATCCAAGCCTTTACCTTCGATACTTTCATGAAATAATGGCTACAATATCTCATAAATCACAAACGCTCCTTATCTACAGGCGATTAATATGCCCTATTCTGTACGCTGGTTTATTACAAGTCTTACATATTTATTAAATTTTGGAATGTTGATTACCGTGTGTCGATTTTACTGGGTTTTTTCAGGCAGACAGCTTCATGAAAGTTTTTTTTAATGAAAACTACAATATCGAGGCTGATGTTTAAGATGTAACGCAATAATCTTCTGTTTAGTAGGACGTCGTTGTTATTAAGATTGTGAGAAATTTTCAAACTACATCGAGCTGCATGAGCTCATCGACTGATTGTTGGACCGACTAAATTGTGTCCTATTTGGCAGAGAAGCTCATCGACTGATTGTTGGACCGACTAAATTGTGTCCTCCTTGGCATAGAAGCCCATCGTCTGATTGTTGGACCGACTAAATTGTGTCCTCCTTGGCAGAGAAGCTCATCGACTGATTGTTGGACCGACTAAATTGTGTCCTATTTGGCAGAGAAGCTCATCGACTGATTGTTGGACCGACTAATTTGTGTCCTATTTGGCAGAGAAGCTCATCGACTGATTGTTGGATCGACTAAATTGTGTCCTCCTTGGCAGAGAAGCTCATCGTCTGATTGTTGGACCGACTAAATTGTGTCCTCCTTGGCAGAGAAGCTCATCGACTGATTGTTGGATCGACTAAATTGTGTCCTCCTTGGCAGAGAAGCTCATCGACTGATTGTTGGATCGACTAAATTGTGTCCTCTTTGGCAGAGAAGCTCATAGGCTGATCTACACAGATTTTACCGCACTAAATCGTCATAGAGTGACCTAAAGATTTTACCTAACCAAAAGGTCATGAAGAGACCTATGTGCAATTTAGCTAAGCCCAAAAGTTCAATAAGTGACCTGAACAATATTTACATGTCTCCCATATCAGCTAGGAAAGTCTCCCGTATCGGCTAGGAAAGTCTCCCTAACCAGCTAGGACAGTCTCCCATATGAGCAAGGAAAGTCTTCCAAACCAGCTAGGACAGTCTCCCATATGAGCAAGGAAAGTCTTCCAAACCAGCTAGGACAGTCTCCCATATCGGCAAGGAAAGTCTTCCAAACCAGCTAGGACAGTCTCCCATATGAGCAAGGAAAGTCTTCCAAACCAGCTAGGACAGTCTCCCATATCGGCAAGGAAAGTCTTCCAAACCAGCTAGGANACATAGAGCGGCGAGTTCCACTCTAGTAACTGCTCTAGAATGATGCACATGTCGCTATGTGGTCAGTGCAGAATCTGATGGTACGAAAACCAGCTTGTTGGTCCCGCAGTAGAGGGTCTACAGCGTTTTTCATCTTGTTAAGAAGTACTCCAAACCAGCTAGGACAGTCTCCCATATCGGCAAGGAAAGTCTTCCAAACCAGCTAGGACAGTCTCCCATATGAGCAAGGAAAGTCTTCCAAACCAGCTAGGACAGTCTCCCATATCGGCAAGGAAAGTCTTCCAAACCAGCTAGGACAGTCTCCCATATCGGCAAGGAAAGTCTTCCAAACCAGCTAGGACAGTCTCCCGTATCGGCTAGGAAAGTTCTCTTATCGGTTAAGTAAGTCTTCCAAACCAGATAGGAAAATCTCCCATATCGGCTAGGAAAGTCTCCCATGCCAGCTAGGAAGTCTCCCCTATCGGTGAAGAAAGCCTCGTGCGGGGTTCGTCCTTCCTTTTACTCTATTAATTACTTCTTGTTCTTCCTCTCACACACAGACACAAAAAACAAATACAAGCAAACATGCACAAACACAAACACAATGTAAACCGTACCAACGACAAGAATGGTTTCTCACATGGAATGCAATTTTTTCCGTCCCCAGTTGACAAGAAAGAGCTACAGCAGTGGTTTAAGGATTTCATGAGGGACTGCCCGGAGGGCAAGCTCACCATGGAGGTCAGTCCGCAATGACGTCATCGTTATTTGTCGTCTTTTTTTGTGTCACGTGTAGGCGTAATGAGTTGATCAATTTTTAATTGGGTTTATTGGCGCTGATTCCAGTGGCGGAGAGGCGAGGAGATACAAATACGGAGAGATGCAAAGGAATGGGGAAGAAATAGTGGCATGGTGGAAAGGGCAGAAGGAAGACATAAAGACAGAGAGAAGATGCAAATTAGTAAGAAGAGTGCGAATTTAAAAAAATGTTTGAGGTAGAGAAAGAATGTGGAAATTGACGTATGAGAAATATCGAGTCCATAGACATTTTAGTCTTTAAGATATTCTAAACTTCAATATTTTTAAAAAAAAAAACAACAAAAGTAAACCTCAATGAAATTAATTTCATTTTTTTAAAAATAATTATCTTTTTTAAAAAATTTATTATTATTTTAGTGGTACCTCTTTACAAATACAAACAATTATCTCATTAATTATATTTATCTTAAATTTCGTTTCGTCTTTAAATTCAAACAGAACTGTTAACTTAACGGGCATTTCACGATTTCTTTTAAAAACAAGAAACATTCATGCCAAACAAAACTCAAGTATTGTGAAATTCTGTCCCAATTTTCTTCTTTCTGTCATTGTGAAATACCACGAAACATCAGACGGAGTCGGTCTTGTTTCAAAGTGTCCACTGGCCGTTCATTGTCGGCGTGTAGATTTCTGTAATCTGATTTGTTCTTTAAAATTGTCTCTTTATCCAGATTAGGCAGTACTCAAATTTGTTTGTGTAAGTTCTGTCAGTTTTTTTTTTTTTTGAAAGGGTTTCATGGGGCAGGTGTTTATAAAGGCAATTGTTAAATGAGGCAGAATGTCAATGAGGCAGGAGTTCAATGAAGCAGGTGTTTGATGAGGCAGGAGTTTATGAGGCAGGTGTTTAATGACGCAGGTGATTAATGAGGCAGGTGTTTAATGAGGCAGGAGTTTAATAAGGCTGGAGATTAATGAGGCAGGTGTTTAATGGTGCAGGTGTTTAATGAGGCAAGGGTTTAATGTTGCAGGAGTTTAATGAGGCTGGAGATTAATGAGGCAGGTGTTTAATGAGGCGGGTGTTTAATTAGGCAGGAGATTAATGAGGCAGGTGTTTAATGTGGCAGTTGTTTAATGAGGCAGGTGTTTTTAATGAGGCATCAGTTTAATAAGGCAGGAGTTAAATGAGGCAGGAGATTAATGAGGCAGGAGATTAATGAAGCTGTTGTTTAATAAGGCAGGAGATTAATGAGGCAGGATATTAATGAGGCAGGTGTTTAATGTGGTAGGAGTTTAATGAGGCGGGGGTTTAATGAAGAAGGAGTTTAATGTGGTAGGAGATTAATGACACGGGTGTTTAATGAGGCAGGTTTTCAAAAAAAGCTTTCATTACAATAGAAGTTCAAAGCACAACACAAACACGTTCAACAATTATGGCTTATCGTCAGACCGAAGTGTTTGGAAAAAGGAGTGGGGTGGGGGGGCTGGTGGTGGTCATTGATTACATGAATCTAACGGACAGAACTTGGAGCAGACGATCAATTACTGGGCTGTTAATCACAACACAACTTTGGTCCAGATGTCCAGATCGTGCTCTCTAATAGTCGCGGGAGGTAATTTACAATCATGGTTGAAAGAAATAATTTTGAACATAAAAACTCAATGACGTGTATTCAAATTAATTACACGATATGAAATAAACATATATAATTAAATTTACGGCGGCAGAAAAAAACGATTAATTAGTCAATTAATCGTTTTAAAACATTTAATGGATTAAAATTAATTTTAATCGATCAAATTAATTTGATCTATTAAAATTCGATTAAAATTCAAGAAAATTGTTCTTTTTTTTTGTCCCCTTCCAATTTATTGATAATTCATTTCCTTGTTACTTACACGCTTTCCTCTCGTATTGTTATTATTTACTTCGACGAGCGTACGCAAACAAAAGGGTTTTTCTTCTTTATGCCTTGCACAGCATCGCGAATTTACTGTGTTACGTCACAAAATTTGGGAGCCAGGAAATTACCGCGACTTAATCGATTTCGCGAAAAAATGAATCGCAACTTAACGGGATTTATATGTGCGTTACACAAATATAATTAATTGATATTAATCTATGATATAATTTGTTTAAGATTTATCGAAGAAAACATCTTCAATCAGTACCAGCAATATCTCAAATTACATCATAAAGTCTGGATACTTTAACCAAGTAATGAAATCGCGATAATCGATAGTCATACCCGGGTAATATAATTTAATCCTAGGCTTAAAAGTCCCGGTAATCTACTTTACGACGGGCCTTAAGAGTCAGAACTACTATAATGTTTCCTTAGCTTTTCCACATTGTATAACGTCACCAACAGAAGATATTAAGCTTTTCTTGAAGGAGCTTGCCAAGTAGGTCTGATTTTAAAAACTCATTTCCGTATCGAGGGTAAGTAGCTATAAAAAAATGAAATCGCAATTTATCTGACACTTGAATTAGGCAATTAGGGCGTTAAAGAGTGATACCTATCAGTTTCAGAATCTATGGGGCTCACAGTTGCGTGTTCGCTACGCCCCCCCCCCCTGGTGAACTTTTAACTCCTGTTCTACATTCTAGTGACCTTTTTTATAGGAAAGCGTACAGTGTATTTAAATAAGCAGTGCATTGTAATCAACTACCCCAATATAGTACTGCGCGTCAGGACTAGGACAGTAGCGTACAATAAACATTGTTAGAAGAACAGTCATCTGGTGAGATCTTTCCCATCTGTTGCTGGTCGTCTGCGTGCCAGTAATGGTTGGGGGTGGGGTATATAGAAACGCATTCTGGGAAGTTTGGGAAGAAAAATGGTAGGAAAAATAGGTTCTAAATTTGGTCAATATTGTAAGCGTAAGATCGTCAGTCTAGGTTTTTTTCAATATCGTTCGGAGGGTCAGAACAGAGAGGATCTCAAAGTATTAAGATGTATTAGTTTTTATTAATGAATAAATATTGTAATAGTTAAACGTTACTGTTAAAAGCCATTGTCCGAATTTTTTTAAAGCGTCATTTGTCTCTTCCTTGAAAATTATTTCTTTAAAAATTAGTTTGTAGCTTATATTATTTTTCACTCTTGTATCCCCCATCCCTCTTTCTATGCTTCCCCCCCACTGACATATTCACACACACGCGCGCACGCACACACACACACACACACAGCTCAGCTCTTTTACAGGGACGTCTTCCATTATATCAAATCACATAACTCCCTATGAGACAGAGGTGGGCTGGGCTGGTGTGGCCAGAAGAAATGCAACGTTCCCTCGTCCCATTTGGAAATAACATAAAATTATATTTAGCTATAATTGATACAGGAAGTCTGTGAAGATGGCCGTCTTACATCAAAGTCGTAAAAATAACACAGGAGTTAAAAGCATTTTAATAAAAACTTAAAGTTTATAGGGCACCGGTTATCTTATGTGATTTATAATGACAAAAAGTGCATTGAAACAAACAAAAAACAATTCAGCTAGAATAATTTTAAAAAAAAACAAAAAACAACAGTTTTACGTCACTTTAAAGTGGCGGTTGTCAAACCTTTATTAAAGAAAATCGACCTGGATCCAAAAGACTGCACAGATTTCCTTCCAGTTTCTATCCTGCCACTTGTTCTAAACTTGTTTAGAGAGTAGAGTCATACCAGCTGGTACGGCATCCAAATAATTACGACTTCCTTGACAAGTTTCAATCTGGTTATCGACCTGGTCTTAGTTGCGAGACAGCAATACTCTGTGTCTGAATGATGATCTTTGTAATGCTGACTGTGGTGATCTGTCCATCTTGGTCCTGTTGGATCGCATTGCTGACCGTACTGATCTGACCATCTTTTTTCTTTTGGACTTCTGTGTTGACGGTGGTGATGTGACCATCTTGACCCTTTTGGACCTCAGTGCTGACCGTGGTGATCTTAACCATCTTGGTCCTTTTGGACCTCCAAGGGCATAGACCACCTATGAGAGACCTCCAGGCATCTCTATCCTGGGACAGTTTCTCCAGGCTCTTCCATTCATGGCCAATTCTCTTGATGTCTGCCTCCAATTCTCGGCGCCAAGTGTTTCTTGGACGGCCTCTTTTCCGCTTACCCTCTGGGTTCTATTTCAGGGCTTACCTTGTTGTATTAGAAGCAGGTTTTCTTAGTGTATGACCGATTCACCTCTAACGCTTTTTAAGAATCTCTTCCTCAATGGGCTTCTGTTTTGCAATCTCCACGGTGTTTGCCTTTTCCCCTGTCGAAGACTTTTTCGTAGTCGAAAAAGTTGACATAGAGCGGCGAGTTCCACTCTAGTAACTGCTCTAGAATGATGCACATGTCGCTATGTGGTCAGTGCAGAATCTGATGGTACGAAAACCAGCTTGTTGGTCCCGCAGTAGAGGGTCTACAGCGTTTTTCATCTTGTTAAGAAGTACACGATTGAAACCCTTTCCTGGGATGGACAGCATGGTGATCCCTCTGTTTTTTTAGCAGGAGCTTAAATCCCCCTTCTTTGGGATCTTGATAAGGGATCCATCCCTCTTTCCAATCGGAAGGAACTTGCTCCTCTTCCCATTTCTTCATAAACAGAGGGTGTAGCATTTCCGCACTGGTTTCAAAGTCCGCCTTCAGTGCCTCTGCTGGGATGCCGTCAGGTCCTGCAGACTTTCCATTTCTGAGTTGTTTAATGGCCCTGCTAATCTCTTCTTTTGTGGGACTATTACAGTCAATATGCAGATCATTATCAGATGGTCGGATATCTGGCGGATTCCTTGGTTCTGGCCTGTTTAAGAGCTCTTCAAAATGCTTCTTCCATCTCCCTCTCTGCTGCTCATCACGTGGTATGTTGTTTCCCATTTTATCCTTCACTGGTCTCTCTATCATGCTAAATTTCCCAGACTACATTTTAATGGTATCAATCAGCCTGTTCCCCTGGTAATCTGCATCTTCTGCTTCTTTAGCAAGTTTATCAACAAATTCTTTCTTGTCCCTCTTGATGCTTTTCTTAATTTCTTTATTAGCATCTGCATACTCTTTCTGGGACTTGTATTTCTGCGCTCGTGTGCGGCTGTTATTTATTTCTGTTTTCTTTCTTCTATTTTACTCAGTGTACCTGCTGTTATCCTTTCATTGTGTGCCCGTCTCCTGTTTTCAAGCACTTCTCGCATGTTGACTGGACTGTTTCTTTCACGCTTTGCCACTTTCCTTCAGTGGTGTCGTCTTCATGTATTTCACTTAGAGCTTGGAAATTATTGGACAGTGAGATCTTGAATTTATCCTTTAAGGCTTGGTCCTTCAGGGGGGAGGTATTTTACCTAGACATATGGTGGTTTCTCGGTATAATGTCTCTTTAGCTTAAGTTTTATCCTGGCCACAAAAAGATAGTGATCTGAGGCAACATCAGCTCCCCTCTTTATACGCACGTCTTGCAGAGATCGCCTGATTTTTTTTTACTAATGCATACATGGTCTATTTGGTTCATCGTTCTCATGTCCAGTGAGACCCATGTAGCTTTATGTATTCTCTTGTACCGGAAAATACTCCCTCCTATGACCAGGTCTGTTGTGGCACATAGGTCTGCAAACCTCTAACCGTTGTCATTCATCTCTTGTTGTCCCATAACCTCTTCATACCCTGTGTTGCTATTGCCGATCTTGGCATTAAAGCCTCCCATGAGGATGACGATGTTCCTCCGTTGGCGACCCTGTACTATGGTCATCACCCTAATGTAGAATTTTTCTTGATCTCTTTCGTCACTTTCATTAGTTTGTGCGTAGCATATAGCATATGATGACATCTAGGTTGATGCTACGCTTCTTTGTCCAAAAGGTTGCTAAAAGAATTCTTGGTCCATGGGCATCCAATCCAATTTGTGGTCCTCGTGCTGCCCTTATTAGCATCATGGCAACACCCAGGGTATGTGGGACATCATTTTCTTCGTGTCCCGAAAATATTACCATCTCTCCCGAGATTAATCTGTTCTGTCCCCACCCAGTCCATCTTACTTCACTTATTCCGAGAATTGTGAGCTTATAGTTCCTCATCTCTGTGGCTATCTGTGCAGCTTTACCAGCTTCGTACATTGTGCGGACATTCCAAGCTCCGATGGTGGTGGTGGTCCTCGTAGAGATGATGGTTGTTGGCCTAACAGCTTCCAAATTGTGTCTTTCACTATTAGGCGTCATATTTTCCTTCTCATGGGGTCCATCCTCTCCCGGGACTGAAATGTCTTTTGCTACTCTTTTCGGTGTTTTTTGTAACTTATGTGTTTTTTTTTTACACGGCAGGATTTTTGGCCTTGCGTGCATCCACCTCGAAGGTTGCCCCTCTCAGCTCAATGGGTAGCTGCCTTTGTTCGGGTTGGGTCCCTAGCCTTTGTGGATCCCTCCGATTCCTAAAGGCAGTGGGACTGATTTTGGTCCACCCCGAGTATTTTATTTCCCCGGTACCCTCCATATCTGGTTGGCTTTCCCCTATCCGCCGGCTGGGGTTTTCGATGCAAAATTAGCACTTACCACGAGTATATACAGTAAAAGTAAAGTAAAGTCCTCTTTTCAGACCAGGGTGGCCTATGGGGGCAAGGGAAGTAGAGGTCAGCCACAGCATACGAGCAAGGGATTGTGTATCTAGCACAATGCCACAACGCCTTTACTTTCCCCCAATCAATCTCAGGTACCCATTCGAAGCTGCATGGACTCGGGGACCTTTCCAGCACAGAGGTTCGAACCCGTGACTCTCTATAACTCTATACAGTACATGGCATTATTTGGAGATTTCAGCCCCATGAGAAAACAAATGGTCACAATTTTTACTGGAGGAATGTTCTAGACATTCAAATTTCACTGGCGATAATAAAAAGACAAATAAACAGGAAATACAAAGAATGACCACACCTCGGCGAGAACAAATAAAAATTGACTCCAACGCCATAATGACATGACACTGCATATACTTTAAAACAATAAAATTATTCTACTCTGCTTTTTTTCGGGTAGCAGCGGTAAATTATCGTCTGCGTTTCTTCCAAGGACAAAGACTTCATACAAGAGTCCTCCAGGTGTCTCTAGCCTGGGGACTTCTACTCAGGTATCGCCAAGTTTCTTGATGACTGCCTCCGAATTTCGGCACCAATGGTTTCTCTGCCACCCTCTTCACTGTTTTTGCTGAAGGCTTTAATGCCGCGCTTGTCTTGTTGTGTAGGAGGCAGGTTTTCATTGAGTATGGCAGCCAATCATCTGGGGAGGATCTGATATTCTTCTGAAATTGATTTAATTGTATTTAGAAACTGTGAAGTAGTTAATAGTTTCCATCTTTTTTCAGCATGAGAGTTATAGTTCTTGACATCCGGTGTAGCAGATATAGTTAGCGCCATCCGGAGCGAATACATATGTTCATAACCTTACCGGAAACTGCTTTTTTAAAGAAATATTACCCCCAGTTTCGGACATAAACCACACACACACACACACACACACACACAAACAGACACACACACAGTCACAATTTTTTTAACGCATAATTGCTTGTATTTTATATCTTCAAAATGTTTATTTCACAAGAAGACATTCGCATCACAGTTCTATTCATAAGTCACTCAACAACAAAACGTATTATTACTTTTAACGAGAGTAAAACGTAAAACATTAAAGTAACTTAAACATATTTTTTTAACTACAGACAAGTTGGATAGAATAGTGACATAAAATTGGTTTTTTTCATTGTTATTAGCGTGCACGAATTGTACATACGACCAAGTTCCACAAACTACTGGTTCAATACATTATTTTTCTGGGCTCAACTCATGTGAACAGTAAGTTTTTTGTATCTATGCTCAGGGGGTGGGGTGGGGTGGGGGTAACATTTCGCCACTTGAATCTTGTGTTGAATAGAAGAAACGGTGTGCGTTGAACTGAACTTAAACTGCATTTAAAAATCAATACTTTAAATACCCTAGTTCCATTGTGTAAAAATAAAATGGATGGGGGTGGGGATAGGTGGAGGAACTTAGACATGGTGTTGACATTTTTACTTCTCGTGTTGAGGGGGGGGGCGATAAATAAAACTTTGTCCACCCACTTGATACCGACCTACGCCTCTGCACACATGTAGCCGTATGTAAAAGTTGGTAGGACTTATGTTAACATAAACATTTAGGAAACATGGGAGATGTATTCATAGTTTATAGTCAACAATTACAATTTGCCGCCAGTCTGTATTGGGACAAATGACTTCTTATAGATTGTTGGAATGGCCACCGCAGTGTCCACTATATCAACAAGCTTGGGTTTTATTCGTTATCAAAATACATTGCCGAGTTGATCAAGAGATACGAGTCTCCAGGAACTGAGGCAGCTTCAGAATGTGAATCGTTTCAGTAAACTAGCACCAGTCAGTGGTTGGCCAAGTCAGTGGATGGCCAAGTCGATGGATGGTTAAGTCGGTGGTTGGTAATGTCGGTGGTTGGTAATGTCGGTGGTTGGTAATGTCGGTGGTTGGTAATGTCGGTGGTTGGCTAAGTCAGTGGATGGCCAAGTCGATGGATGGTTAAGTCGGTGGTTGGTAATGTCGGTGGTTGGTAATGTTGGTGGTTGGTAATGTCGGTGGTTGGTAATGTCGGTGGTTGGTAATGTCGGTAGTTGGTAATGTCGGTGGTTGGTAATGTTGGTGGTTGGTAATGTCGGTGGTTGGTAATGTCGGTGGTTGGTAATGTCGGTGGTTGGTAATGTCGGTGGTTGGTAATGTCGGTGGTTGGTAATGTCAGATTTATGCTATGTCAGTGTTTGGTCAAGTCAATCGTTGCGCAGTTAGTGGTTGGCCAAGTCAATGGTTGTCCAGTCAGTGGTTGGCCACGATAGTATTGGCCGAAAATCGAAATTCAAAACGTGCTATAAATTCATTTCAACGATATATTATTAGGAAACCTGTAAGATACCTTTTTATTTAATTCGTTAATTATTACAGCACAACTAAAGCTTTGGTCATTCATTCCTGTACAAAGTACCCTGTTTTGTGTTTCTTTAATTTTTGTTCCTTCCTATCACCTTGTCTTATGTTACCTTAAGCCCATTTGTTGTCTATAGCCTTGTCTAATGTTACCTCAAGCCCACTTTGTCTATAGCCTTGTCTTATGTTACCTTAAGCCCATTTGTTGTCTATAGCCTTGTCTTATGCTGCCTCAAGCCCATTTGTTGTCTATAGCCTTGTCTTATGTTACCTTAAGTCCATTTGTTGTCTATAGCCTTGTCTTATGTTACCTTAAGCCCATTTGTTGTCTATAGCCTTGTCTTATGCTGCCTCAAGCCCATTTGTTGTCTATAGCCTTGTCTTATGTTACCTTAAGCCCATTTGTTGTCTATAGCCTTGTCTTATGTTACCTTAAGCCCATTTGTTGTCTATAACTTTGTCCTATGTAGCCTCAAGCCTATTTTTGTCTATTGCCTTGTCTTATGCTGCCTCAAGCACATGTTTACTATTGCTCTCTTTCATAATGCCTTGCGTCCATTCATAAATATTTTCCTTTATTTTTTTGTTTCCTTAAGCCCATTCCTGCATGTTGCTCCGTCTTGTGTTGCCTCAGGCCCATCCTATTCCTTCTAGTTTGGGTTCGGGGACGTCTTTGCCGGGAATGCTGACGTAATTCTAGTGTGCCGCCTGACCATCTGGTCCATTTACTGTCGGGTTGGTGTTCGCAGTCTGCTGGAGCTTCTCTTTAGGCCTGGGGTACTCTGGAAAAGATGTTCAAATTTTACATCAGTTCAGATTTCAAACTACATGAGACGAATAAACAAACATCTGTCGGTTATCTCTAACACTTCCCGTCCTCTTAAAAATAAAAAAAAAATATCAGTAGTCACCAAAAAGTCATTAAAAACCGTAACCTCAACAGATGCGATGTCCATCTAAGCTAGTGTGTTAATTAAAGAATGCCATCTGCAGTGGCGTCGCTAGGGGGTGTGTTGGGGGCGGGCCGCCCCGGGTGACACCATCAGGGGGGTGATACCAGACCGTAAAATTCTATATATTCCCGTTATTTGGCACTGGAAAAACTCGGAGGAGTTCTATGGGTTAAATCATGAGGGGGTGACACCATGGGTTACCGCCGCGGATGACACCAAACCTAGTGACGCCTCTGGCCATCTGTCATCTCATATATAGAAATTAGAGACTGCGTTCACAGCTCGTCTGATTTGACAATTAAGTCTTTACGAACGTTAAATGCAGTTTGTGAATTAGGCCTTCGTTAACAGTTAAAACCTATGCTAACTGTAAAGCCTATGGTTTTCTTGATGCGATGCGGGGGGGGGGGCAGGGAGGAGGGCTAGGCGACAGTTCTTGGAATGACGGGGGTAAGGATCTCAAGCCACTTTCCTGATTTTGTCCACTTAACACGACCATTACTATTCTTCCGTGTATCGTTCGTAGAATGTCCTGTAGTTGGTGGCATGTTACAATGAAATCTAACACTCTAAAGAGAGTCTACTTTCGAGACATTCCTGTGCCGAGTCACTCCTCCAATACTGACTTTGTTCAATAGAAACAAGTTGTTCTTTGCTAATGTGTGTTTGGAAAGAAAAAAATGGGTGTGGGGGGGAGGTCTCGTTTGCTGCTAGGAAAGGTCCACGAATGACGGGAAACGGGGGAATTCAATTTAAACTCCGTACGTTATATCAACCTTGTATTTGTTCTTGTTCTCCGACAACACGTCATAAGCCCTTCCCACCCCTCTTGTCCTGAACTGAATCAGTTTCGCGGAATACAAAAATACAACAAACTCTAACCGAGTTGCATATCAGCAATCAATCAGATCGATACATACCTTCTCGCCCCCTCCACGTCTCTGATTCTGGTCAATGGGGGGCAAAGTTTGACCTTGACCTCGGCGCTCTTCAGAGGGTTTTAAAGACGTTGGCCTGCGCTCTGACCTTGAACCGTCGCCCTCCCTACCGCTGGAGCGCACATTCTGGGGAGTCGTCTGCGGCCGTCTAAGAAGTCGCCCCGTCCCTGAGTCCTTCTGTTGATTCCTTCCTCTTCTTCTTCCCTGACGCGCGTTATTGTTGTCTATCGGATGTTTCTGTAAGTAGTTTTGCTTCTCCGACTTTTTATCCCCATGACCTCCTTTAAATCTGTTCCCCTTGGCTGTAGTGTGAGATCTCCCGTCGCAGCGGTCCCGGTGGTCCTGCCCGAGCTGGATCTCCCAGTACCGCGAAAAGATGTTCACCCACCCGTCGAACCGGTGGTCCGGCGAGATGGGGCGCTTTGGTTTCGAGAGTCTCGCGACCTGTCGGCGCTGGTCATCGTGGTCCGGCCTGCGCCACGCCCCGCTTCCTCTGAAGATGGCGACCGGCCAGTTGTGAAAGTCGAAGCCGATTTGCATGGTCTGCCAGTCGGGCATCCTCTTGGCCGTAGTGTCACGGGCTGGGGTGGGTGCTGTAACTTTGGGTGTGGTGATAGGCTCGTCTTCTGGGTTATTACCCCTGGCGTTGTTGGGTGAAGCTGGGGACGTCGCTGGTGATTTGGCGTTGTTTTGTTCCTTCTCTGTTGATGTCGGCCGTGTTGGCCTGGATTGTTCAGAGCTGGAGCTGCGGGAGGATTTCATGTCATCACCCGCATTTGAATTCTCCTTTTCGGAGTCTGTGTCTGAATCCGAACTCTTTGATTGCTTGATTTTAGAGTTGTTATGAGAAGTTTGTGAAATCTTTATTTCATCGTATTTCTTTGAATTTGGCTCGGAATTTTTATCACATTCATCCTTGCTATTCTGAAGGGATTTGATCTCATGGTCTTCATCTGAACTTGAAAGGGATTTCATTTCATTGTCTTCATCAAAATTCTGATGGGATTTGATTACATTCTCTTCATCTGAACTCGACTGGGATTTGATTTCATTGTCTTCATCGGAATTGTGATGGGGATGGATTTCATTTTGTACATCCGAACTGGACTTGGATTTGATTTCATTGTCTTCATCTGAACTCGACTGGGATTTGATTTCATTGTCTTCATCTGAACTCGACTGGGATTTGATTTCATTGTCTTTATCGGAATTGTGATGTACATTGAATTTCTCGCTTTCCAGGGAACTGCGTGATACCGCGTCATCATGTAGTGACGAAGACTCTCTAACATCAGCTGTCATGGAGCCATGTCGTGAAGACTCTCTAACATCAGCTGTCATGGAGCCATGTCGTGAAGAGTCTCTAGCATCAGCTGTCATGGAGCCATGTCGTGAAGACTCTCTAACATCAGCTGTCATGGAGCCATGTCGCGAACGGTTCTCGGACGGCTCTTGGTGATCGGACGCCATTCTGTCAATCTCACCTGCCCAACACAGGACAGTGATTCAAATCAGTTCAAGACACTTTCCCCTCTGGATCCTGGTCAATCTCACCTGCCCAACACAGGACAGTGATTCAAATCAGTTCAAGACACTTTTCCCTCTGGATCCTGCCTCGTTCTCCTGGTCTTGTATTTTGACGTGACGATGTTCTTAAATTTACTTTAAACTGAGAAATGTCATAAATATGTGTTAAACATATGTATTCTGATGCTATAAGTTTGCAGTATTTACTGACACTTATAACAACCAAGCAAGCAAAAGTGTCGATAGGAATAACCCAACTAACAAAGCAAAAAGATGCGTGAACTTTCAATCAACTGAAGATCCTTGAAAAACTTTGCTGTCAAGTAATTTGAACCCCACCTTACCCTCCCCCATTTAGAATAAAACACATTTGTCATTTCCTAAATTAGTTACAAATTTCAACACACCATTCCTCTCCACCACTTTATTTTTACACCGGAGATTTATTGCAACAATATTACGCACCAAACGCGCTAGTTGTATCTCTTGCAAAATTTGGATTTCGGGAGTTAGTCAAGGTAATTTTTTAAGTAGCAACAATTTTACAAATTAACGAACGACTAGTCTATGTCTCATTTTAAAACAGAAATTTTAATACTTTGTGATTTTGCATGGTGAAATAACTCCATTCTATAAATCTATAAATAAACTGAGTGATTGTAGAATATCAGGTTTAATAAATTGAGGCCACACTTTTAATCAAACTGATGTCGCCTAAAATAAGAAAACGCAAACCACTGCCAGTTAGGAAACCGTTCGTCACCATTAGACTATTTAGAAGCAGGGATCCACGTAGCCAGGGGCGGATGAAGACCGCACGGGGCCCCTGGGTGCAATCAACCGGGGCCCTATCCAGCCAGTGTCCCTAAAATTATTGCTAGCAGCTAATATAAGACTGTAACTGTAACTAGAAATTAATAATAATTTTTTTTAACGCACACGAAGAAATAACTGAAGTGTTCGCCGGTATGTTAAAATTGGGTGTGAAAGGAAATTTTATAAACAAATATTTCACCACTGGGAATCGATCCCGAAATCGCTTGCACCCCAAGCCTAAACTCTTCCCAAACGGCGACCACAGATTACTTTATTTTGTTTTTAAAAAAACATTAAAAATATAAACAATAAGTTATAATAAAATCTCTTAGTGAGTCATTCAAATCAAGATTTTCGATTATTAAGACTATCAGGTCTGAATATCGATCAGTTTATTATTAATAGATATGATTTATTAATTATTATTAATTTAATTTATGATATTTTCAAGGCTTAGTGCAAACATTTGTACACTTTTTTTTATAAAATATAAAAAGTTTGTGGGCCCTAAAACCACCAGGGGCCCCCTGGCTATAGCCCGTTCAGCCTCCCCCTTAATCCGCCATAGCACGTAGCTTCATTATGAAGTTCATATCAAGACTGAACTTCCCTTGTGTACATACATGGTCATAATAACAAGGCGGTCAATACAACAAGCGACAATATATAATAACATACCTTTTTTGTTTGTTAGTTTTTAATTCGAAGAAAAAAATTCAAAGGGAAAAAATTACTTTACAAGAGAATGAAATAACGTGATGTTTTGTGTTTTTAAAAAATCTTTTTAAAAATTTATTATAATTATTAAAATGATTATTTTTCGTATTAATATTGATGACATTAACAAATAATTTATGACAGCTTATCATTTTTTCCAAATACCCCTGTCACACGAACTACTAAATATTTACATGTGTAATAATAGGATTAGAAATCATGGGCAGGTTACTCTTATAGTTTTAATCAAAAGTTAACATTAGCTAGAAATCTCACATCATACACATGAATAAATAAAAATATTTGAGTTATGTTAAGCATATAAAAACAATAGCTCTGTAAGTTCTAAAATGGCTTTTACTTACTTACATCTAGGATACTCTTCCACCTGACATAATTTTAACGCCGTTATGTTTGCCGAACGACCCGCGACGCTTATCGATAAGCCAACATGTCAACAAACACACCTTCCAATCAGAACCATAATAATATCTTTCCTGGCACTGGTCCATTATGTAACTCTTAACCACCCCCCTACTCTCCCACACGAACCCCCCCCCCCACACCCACACACACACAATCTCGCCGCGGACACCGATACAATGGCCTTTCTATCGACGACAGCAACGACCGCATGCTAACAGCTGAGGACGGACGCGGTTCAAATGTCAAAAGTCTCAAATGAATCATTGTCTGCTAGCCGGTCCGTTACAACTAATGTCCACAAACTGTCTGTCGTCTGATCAACACGTTTGAGAATCACATTGATTGTCCGTCGAACCGTACAGATCGATCCCGTTACGGATGAACCGCTGTGACGTCAAAAGTCAGAATGTGGTTGGGCGAGAAGGCGAGAGAGGGGTGCCCGACTCCACGTCGAAGACCGGCACCCTGGCCTGGGCGGTGTAGCCTGGAAGTTCATATATATGTTTATTGTTTGGTTAAGTTCCGGTGAATGCAGTTACACAGCTGTTCGAAGGAGATAGACCTTTGACTTGAAATGACTACTCGGAGCTCCATGCTGTGTGTGTGTGTGTGTGTGTGCCGCCAGTTGACCGTATTCTAATGTAGTGGTCCCCTACCCCCGGGCCGCGGACCGGAACCGGTCCGTGGATCGAATGGTATCTGGCCGCCAAAGGAACATTAAATTATTTACAGTTTATTGAAAGTGTTGTGTTTCACGTGGGTTTGTGCGTCTTTCCATAGAATCCTTACAGAGAAACAAGCTCAGGGTTCTCATGGATTCAACGTTCTATTATTCTAGTGAGATAAAATATTAAACCATTTTCATTATTTTTGCTGCAATTATTTTAAAAGCGTCTTAAAATGCAATTAAATTAAAACGTCACCGCCCAAACCCTTGCCCCGGTCAGCGGGCCGCGGTAAAATTATCAAACTCTGACCGGTCAGTGGTGATAAAAGTGTTGGGGACCACTGTTCTAATATATCACTTTTTTGTAGAGTGACATCAAAATGCTAAGACGACAGGCAGTTGTGAGAATCAAGAGAGGAAATAGAAGATAATATCTACTAGACCCAAAAGTGTGGCAGTTACAAGACTTGACATTCATGCCATTGACTAGACATGACAATGATAGTATCTACTAGACCTGAAAGTGTGGCAGTTACAAGACTTGACATTCATGCCATTCACTAGACATGACATTGATAGTATTTACTAGACCTGAAAGTGTGGCAGTTACAAGACTTGACATTCATGCCATTGACTAGACATGACATTGATAGTATCTACTAGACCTGAAAGTGTGGCGGTTACAAGACTTGACATTCATGCCATTGACTAGACATGACATTGATAGTATCTACTAGACCTGAAAGTGTGGCAGTTACAAGACTTGACATTCATGCCATTCACTAGACATGACATTGATAATATTTACTAGACCTGAAAGTGTGGCAGTTACAAGACTTGACATTCATGCCATTCACTAGACATGACATTGAACGTCTGTAACATATAAGATAGTAATTACTAGACCTGCCCTTGATGGCATCAACTAGACCTGCCCTTGATGGCATCAACTAGACATGCCCTTGATGGCATCAACTAGACCTGCCCTTGATGGCATCAACTAGACCTGACCTAGATGGCATCAACTAGACCTGACCTTGATGGCATAAACTAGACCTGACCTTGATAACATCAACTAGACCTGACCTTGATGGCATTTACTAAACCTGACCTTGATGGCATTTACTAGACCTGACCTTGATGGCATAAACTAGACCTGACCTTGATGGCATTAACTAGACCTGACCTAGATGGCATTAACTAGACCTGACCTTGATGGCATTAACTAGACCTGACCTTGATGGCATCAACTAGACCTGCCCTTGATGGCATCAACTAGACCTGACCTAGATGGCATCAACTAGACCTGACCTTGATGGCATAAACTAGACCTGACCTTGATAACATCAACTAGACCTGACCTTGATGGCATTTACTAAACCTGACCTTGATGGCATTAACTAGACCTGACCTAGATGGCATTAACTAGACCTGACCTTGATGGCATTAACTAGACCTGACCTTGGGGGCATTAACTAGACCTGACCTTGATGGCATTAGCTAGACCTGACCTTGATGGCATTAACTAGACCCGACCTTGATGGCATTAACTAGACCTGACCTTGAAGGCATTTATTAGACCTAACATCCACGGCGTTCTTTAGACCTTTTGAACCAATCATTTGACCCCTATGCTGTATGAGAAACCTGATATAGTTGTCGTCCTCATCCATCTTTACCACAGTCAGATATTAAACACAACCATGGAGCCATGTTGTGGTAACCCAAGCTGTGGCCTTGTAGAAGGATGCACACAATTACATGAACTGTTTCCGCCCCCCCCTCCCCGCCCCCAACTCACCCACTCATCCAGCCCCTAACTCCAAAATTACATACGACAGGGGAGACAAGCAGGCTGGCCTTGTCATGCAATTACCGCCCTTGTAATCAACGACTTAACCTGCTCCGTGATGTCAAAAAGGTCGACGGTCAATGCTTGCACTGCACACATCACGTAAATGGAAGTGATCCATGCAGTGCAAGCATGGGCGTCATCCGTGCAGTGCAATTATTAGTGTGATCCCTGCAGTGCAAGCATAGGCGTGATCCATTATTTGAACTGCATAGATCACGTCTATGTCTGCGATGCATGGATCACGCCAATAATTTCATGGCACCGATCTCACCAACAATCGCATTGAATTGATTACAATACTTTCACTGCACCGATCATCAACAATACCCAAGTGGTTTGGAGATTCACTTCCTGGTCACGTTTTTCTCATCTTACATGAGGCGATAAGCGACGTCAAGGAGCATGTTCCTGGTAGCAAACAGAACATATCATGGCCTTGTTGGCGGTTCTTTTTTTATACGAAAAAATGGGAGCAGAGGCGTCACTAGGGTTGGTGTCACCCGGGGCGGTAGCTCGTGGTGTCACCCCTTCATGATTTAACCCATAGAACTCCTCCGAGTTTTCCAGTGCCAAATAACGGAAATATATAGAATTTTACGGTCTGGTATCACCCCCCTGATGGTGTCACCCGGGACAGCCCGCCCCCACCGCACCCCCTAGCGACGCCACTAAATAGGAGTATGGTTTGATAAGGGCCCTTAGTCGTTACATCATTTTTTTTATTTTTTTTAATTTTTTTTTGCAACAGTTGTGTCACAATTGGGAAGCTATTCTGTGGTAGGAAACACTGCTATACGTAAACCTTATATTAGAGCTGCCTTTAAGTGGTAGTGTCTGTTGAACTGCATCCTACTTTAGTGGTACCAATACTAGACAGCCTAGTGTGTAAGTGGTACCAATACTAGACAGCCTAGTGTGTAAGTGGTACTAATACTAGACAGCCTAGTGTGTAAGTGGTACCAATACTAGACAGCCTAGTGTGTAAGTGTTACCAATACTAGACAGCCTTGCATCACCTCTGGAGAGGCACTCCAGCGTCGCCACAAGGTGTCGACAAAACACGGGAAGCAGCAGTTACCGGTTATAAGCCAAAGCTCAATTGACGTAGAACTAGGCGCCAGGGGCTGCTTCCGACGGTGGGACAGACTACCAATGTCTCACTGGACAGCTACCGCCCGCCTCAAACTGGGCAGCCCCCAGTCAAATAGGTGCTATCCCGTCATGGCCTGCCTTCTCCACTGGGTGCGTGGAGATTAGAGTACCACTCAACAAGTGGGCCACTAAGCCCTGCACCAAGAAATACAAAAAAGAAAAAGAAGACCCCAGCTCTTCGAATCGCTAGCTGGAACGTGAGGACTATGTGTCCCGGCATCACTGATGATCTGCAGTCCATAAACGACACACGGAAGACAGGAATAATCGATAGAGAACTTAAAAGGCTAAAGATTGACATAGCATGCCTTCAGGAGACCAGGCTCCCAGACAACGGTTCACTCAAAGAGGCCAATTACACCTTCTTCTGGCAAGGCAGACCGAAAGACGAACCTAGACAGCATGGTGTGGGTTTCGCTGTTAAAAACACTCTTCTACCATCCATTGAACCACCGTCATCAGGCACGGAGAGGATCCTCACTCTAAGACTCAGAACAAATGCGGGCCCAGCAAAAATTCTTAGTGTGTATGCCCCAACACTCTATTCAACTCCGGAAGAGAAGGACCAGTTCTATGGAGCGTTAGACCAGGCAATAGCCGGCATCCACAAAGACGAGGCAATCTATCTCCTAGGAGATTTCAATGCTAGAGTGGGGAGCGACCACGAAGCCTGGCCCACCTGCCTTGGACTATTTGGAAGAGGAAAGTTAAATGAAAATGGACAAAGGCTTCTGGAATTGTGCTGCTCACGAGGCTTGTGTGTGACCAACACTTTCTTCAAGTGCAAGGATATACATCAAGTATCTTGGAGACACCCTCGATCCCACCAATGGCACCAGCTGGACCTCATTATCACCAGGCGTGCACAACTAGCTAGCGTCCTACTCACTCGCAGCTATCACAGTGCCGACTGTGACACGGATCATTCCCTTGTCGCCAGCAAAGTACGAATAATGAGGAAAAACTCGTACCACACAAAGAAAAAGGGAAGTCCACGCATCAATACCTCCTGCATGAAAGACCCTGCGATAGCGCAGCTGTTCAAAGACAAGGTGAAGGAAAGTCTCTCAAAGATGTCCCCAAGCGTCACCATTGACTCCAAATGGATGCAACTGAGAGACACAATCTATACATCCGCAATACAAGCCTTTGGCAAAAAATCTCACAAAAACACGGACTGGTTTGATGAACATTGGGACGAGATGAAACCCGTCACTGAAGCAAAAAGGAAAGCTCTTATGGCTTACAAGGAAAAGCCTACACCTGACAATTTGCATGCTTTAAAAACAGCTAAGTCACTTGCCCAAAAGGTTGCACGTAAATGTGTCAATACCTACTGGCTTAAGCTCTGTTCCAGTATACAATCAGCTGCAGACATGGGCAATGCAAAAGTCATGTACGAAAACATCAAAAAGGCAACGGGCCCCTTGACGTCAAAAGCTGCTCCCCTAAAGTCCAAAAATGGAGAAATTATTCAAGACCAGGCAGCACAGCTAAAACAGTGGGTTGAGCATTATCTGGAATTGTATTCAACAGTTACCACAGTCTCCAGCACCGCTCTAGATGACATCCCAGATATGCCACTCATGGAAGAACTTGATGTCGTGCCCACACAGGAAGAGCTGAGCAAAGCAATTGACAGTCTAGCTTGTGGAAAAGCGCCTGGGAATGATGGAATACCACCAGAGGTTCTAAAGAGTGGCAAGACAGCTTTACTCCAACCATTGCACGAGATTCTGTCCCTCTGCTGGGAACAGGGCTACATCCCCCAAGACCTAAAGGATGCAAATATAGTGACACTATATAAAAACAAAGGTGACAGGACTGATTGCAATAATTATCGCGGCATTTCACTCCTTAGTATTGTAGGAAAGACCTTTGCCCGCGTTATACTAAAACGTTTACAAAGCCTAGCATCCCGCGTCTATCCAGAATCTCAGTGTGGTTTCCGGTCCGGTCGGTCTACCATAGACATGGTGTTCTCCATACGACAGCTCCAGGAAAAATGCAGAGAGCAGCAGATGCCACTATACATTGCATTTGTGGACCTTACAAAAGTCTGTCTAGCTGCGCGCACTATATTAAACATGTTTTATAACCCTTTCCCGTGATCAAATCGAGCTGAAATTTAGCAGGCAGACTCTAGTAGTTTTTTTTAATACTATAAATCCTTTATATATGAGACATACTTTGGATTTTTTTTTTGGAATTTCGTGCGATGCGTATTAAAATGAACATACTTTTAATTATGTGTAGATCTAGTAAATAAAGGATTATAGTAAAAACAAAACAAAACAACTTCATTCTTTACTTTTTAAAAAACAATTAAACAATTTAATACAGAAGTGTTTTAATGTACGATCTTAAATTATATATATAACTTTTTTCTTTCTCCAATTGTCTGTTGTTTCTAGGAATTCCAAGGAATCTACCAACAATTTTTTCCACACGGAAACCCAGACAAATTCGCGACGTACGTCTTCAAAGCATTTGATGCCAACAAAGTAAGTAGGAGTTGGTGGAGGTTGTGGTAAGGTCTAGACTCTAGAGGTAGAGCATAGACTCTTTGCAGAGAATGTGGTAGGGGTTAAAGGGGAGTTGGGGGTAGGAGTAAAAGGTGAGTTGGAGTTAGGGTTAAAGGAATGACAGTAGGAATTACAAGTAATTTGAATTCACTGAAGTGCTTAATGGTGAGTTGAAGTGACTGAAGAGCTTACAAGTAAGTTGAATTCACTGAAGAGCTTTATGGTGAATTGAATTGACTGAAGAGCTTACAGGTTAGTTGAATTGACTGAAGGGCTTACAGGTTAGTTGAACTGACTGAAGGGCTTGCAGATGAGTTGAATTGACTGAAGATCTTGCAGGTTAGTTGAATTGACTGAAGATCTTGCAGGTTAGTTGAGCTCAATGAAGATCTTGCAGGTTAGTTGAATTGACTGAAGAGCTTACAGGTTAGTTGAATTGACTGAAGAGCTTGCAGGTTAGTTGAATTGACTGAAGAGCTTACAGGTTAGTTGAATAGACTGAAGAGCTTGCAGGTTAGTTGAACTCACTGAAGAGCTTACAGATGAGTTGAACTCACTGAAGAGCTTGCAGGTTAGTTGAATTGACTGAAGAGCTTACAGATGAGTTGAATTGACTGAAGAGCTTACAGATTAGTTGAATAGACTGAAGAGCTTACAGGTTAGTTGAATAGACTGAAGAGCTTGCAGGTTAGTTGAATAGACTGAAGAGCTTGCAGGTTAGTTGAATTGACTGAAGAGCTTACAGATGAGTTGAACTCAATGAAGAGCTTACATGTTAGTTGAATTGACTGAAGAGCTTACAGGTTAGTTGAATTGACTGAAGAGCTTACAGGTTAGTTGAATTGACTGAAGAGCTTACAGGTGATTTGAAGTGACTGTAAGGTTTCAGTATAAGATAGAGTTAGTGACTAAGGATGGAGAGAGTCAGTTGGAGAGATTTTTGCAGACATGTAAGTAAGGAATAACAGCTAAACAAAATTTTTTTTGAAATAATCTAGGTGGAAATTATACAAAATTCTCACAGAAATGTATCATTTCCAAGAAATTCGTTTTTTTAAAATAAATCCTTTATCTTAACTTGTGGTGTCTGAACCGTGCGACCAACCGACCGAGTGACCTTGACGAAAAAAAATTGGATCGATTTTTAACCTAGTTTCTTGTAAGCTAGCGAGCTGAAATTTTGCAGGCAGACTCATGCCAATGATCAAAATGTTGTATTAAAATTTCAAATCGATCGAATGGAGATTAATGGAATTTTTGAATTTTTAAATTATTTTATTTATCTCTTTATATCATGTTAATTTGTGAGATAGACTGTTGTGGTGAGTAATATGTTTAACAACCTTTCATGTGGCGCAATAAGGTGCGCATTACATTGACAGTACTTTTTGAAAATCTATTCACGATCGGTGCGCTTTAAATTAAACACGTTTTACGAGACATAACTAGATTTTTGTATTTTCGGATTGTTTTGCCCGTCGTGTTATAATGAACATCCTAATAGAATCAAGTTATGTCTCGTATATAAAGTATTTATAGTGTAAAACTTGTTTTTTACGGTTTTTTTTTTTTAATTCATGTATAAATGTCCCATCTTTGACTCAAATGTTGAATTTTTTTCACATATAACTGTCACAACTTTGACTCAAATGTTAATTTACTTTTTTTCATCGTATAGATCTAAATGTCACAATTTTGACTCAAATGTTGATTTGTGTTTTTCATGTCTTAATGTCACAACTTTGACTCAAATGTTGATTTGTGTTTTTCATGTCTAAATGACAGAACTTTGACTCAAATGTTGATTTGTCATCTCTCAGGATGGTTTTATTTCATTCCAAGAATTTATCCGTGCCTTATCCATTACGTCGCGTGGATCATTGGATGAGAAGCTGGATTGTAAGTGTTTTATGTTGGCTAGTAGTTGTGGGGAGTAGTGGTGGTCAGTAGTGGCGGTCAGTAGTGATGGTCAGTAGTGATGGTCAGTAGTGATGGTCAGTAGTGATGGTCAGTAGTGGCGGTTAGTAGTGGTGGTCAATAGTGGTGGTCAGTAGTGGTGGTCAGTAGCGTTGGTCAGTAGTGGTGGTCAGTAGTGGTGGTCAACAGTGGTAGGCAGTAATGGTTGTTCAGTAGTGGTGGGAAATAGTGGTGGGCAGCAGCGGTGGGCAATAGTGGTGGGCAGCAGTGGTAGGCAGTAGTGGTGGTCAGAAGTGGTGGTCAGCAGTGGTGGGGGTCAGTAGTGGTGGGCAGTATTCAGTATGTGATACCAAAATTCAATATCTCCAGGTCTGTTAGTGACTCACAAACGCTGTCTATTTCTGTGTGTTTGAGCTTGCAACGTTTTGTCCTTCCCACGTCTTAACCTTCACCTTCATCCCCATTTTTGCCCTTTGACCTCACCCCTGACCTTAACCCCGGACATCGGCATCACGTTTAGCCCCACGCCCGTTTCCATCTTCCCGACAAGAGCTCCACTATATATAACTTTTCAAACATTCTCAGTCCAACCCACCCCCTCCCACCCTTGCTTCAGCAGCCGGCCAAGCTATAGCGTTCTGTTATTTGTTATATTTTGCCTTTACAATTCCGTGTTTATCTATTTCATATACCGGTCAATAAAAAATAGTGTGTCTGGGTTTTTCTTTTCTTCAGGGGCGTTCAGCCTGTACGACCTCGACAACGATGGGCAGATAACTAAGGCGGAGATGGAGGAAATTGTCGACGCCATTTACAGCATGGTGGGGAACCTCATGGACCTGCCTAGAGATGAGGACACGCCCAAGAAACGTGTCAATAAAATATTTCAACAAATGGACCTGGTAAGTCTCTTCAAGACAGCCCAGGGGTAACTTCAAGTCATTTCAGGCTAACACAGGGGTAGATTCAAGTCATTTCAGGCCAACACAGGGGTAACTTCAAGTCATTTCAGGCCAACACAGGGGTAACTTCAAGTCATTTCAGGCCAACACAGTCATTTCAGGCCAACACAGGGGTAACTTCAAGTCATTTCAGGCCAACACAGGGGTAGATTCAAGTCATTTCAGACCAACACAGGGGTAACTTCAAGTCATTTCAGGCTAACACAGGGGTAGATGCAAGTCATTTCAGGCCAACACAGGGGTAACTTCAAGTCATTTCAGGCCAACACAGGGGTAACTTCAAGTCATTTCAGGCCAACACAGGGGTAGATTCAAGTCATTTCAGGCCAACACAGGGATAGATTCAAGCCATTTCAGGCCAACACAGGGATAGATTCAAGTCATTTCAGGCCAACACAGGGATAGATTCAAGCCATTTCAGGCCAACACAGGGGTAGATTCAAGCCATTTCAGGCCAACACAGGGGTAGATTCAAGTCATTTCAGGCCAACACAGGGGTAGATTCAAGTCATTTCAGGCCAACACAGGGGTAGATTCAAGTCATTTCAGGCCAACAAAGGGATAGATTCAAGCCATTTCAGGCCAACACAGGGATAGATTCAAGCCATTTCAGGCCAACACAGGGGTAGATTCAAGCCATTTCAGGCCAACACAGGGGTAGATTATAGCCATTTCAGTTCAGAACAATCAAGTCGAGTCATTTCATGACAACCCAAGGGCAAATTGAAGTCATTAAAAAGATTTTAATTTCTAACTTAATTAAATCAAGAGTCATCAAATGTTAGCTAAATTACCCTTCATGGATTAAGATACCGCTAGTTACCCAGCATGGAATAGTTACACAGTTAATTAGCCAGCATGCCATAGCTTCACCGTCAGTAAGTCAAAATGCCGTAGCTTCACCGCCAATTAGCCAGCATGCCATAGCTTCACAGTCAATTAGCCAGCATGCCATAGCGTCACCGCCAATTAGCCAACTCGCCATAGCTTCACCGTCAATTAGCCAGCATGCAATATATATAGCTTCACCGTCAATTAGTCAACATGCCTTTCCTACATCTTTAAACATGTAGCGTGGCTTAGCTAAACTATAAAATATCCAGTATGCAATATGTATACTGTCAATTGCCCAGAATGCCATAGCTACACCGTTGATTACCCAGCATGCCATCTTTACTATTGCTTCATGTTCACAGGATCATGACGACAGGCTCACACGAGAGGAATTTCGGGAAGGGTCAAAGGGCGACCCGTGGATTGTCCAGGCTCTGACCATGGAATTGCCCAACAACCAGCATTGACTTCATGGACTTATGTGACAGCAGAATTGACATTAACAGCATTGGCTTTAAGACAGCTGAATTTTTTTTGGCCACAGCATTGGTCTTAAAGACAGCTAAACTTTGTTGATAGTATTTGTCTTAAAGACAGCTGAATTATTTTTTTTTTTGGAGACAGCATTGGTCTTAAAGATAGCTGAATTTTTTTTTTTTGGCCACAGCATTGGTCTTAAAGACAGCTAAACTTTGTTGACAGTATTAGTCTTAAAGACAGCTAAGCATAATCGAGAGCATTGGTTTCTAAAACATCTTTTTATAATTCCTTGTTACAGTATTACGGTTTCTTGGGCTACAAGAATAACATGATTTTAGAGACAACGTCTTTTATTGTCAGCTTTAATGTTTTTTCCTTTTAAACAGCTCCAACTTTTTAACGTTGTGGGCTGAAAATGTTTGAGAAATTTCTTTTGAAATCATGTAATCATATAATCATTCACACTCTACGTTACCCTGACTTAGATCCAGCGTTTAAAAAACTATAGTTTTCAATATTTTGTATAGTTTTATTTTTAATTCAATTTCTCGCCTTTACGGCATTATTCTAATTATCTATAAGAATTTTATTGTTCAGGATTTTTAAAACTTTAACTTTAAATAATTTCTTTACACGTCTTTTTTTTAAATTTAAGTTTCTTAAAAATTAACCTTTTTCTTTGATGTTTTTAAAATTCTGGACGTTTTCCAATCTGAAGAAAACAGATCATTCAACCCCCCCCCCCACCCCACGCCCCACAAGTTTTGTCGGCATCTTCCAAATACTGTCATCTATTCAACATGACGTCATTAGAGTTGTTTATGATTTGTATATTCCAGCAAACTCTTCACTCTAAATCGTTTCAGCCCATTCATCTCGCTAGTTTCATATATCCCCTAATCTCCCCACAAATCCACAAGGTTCTGTTTTCCCCCTAATCAATCGTTCAATAAAATATTTGTGAAACATTCCAACGTGTGTTGTCTGATTACTTCGTTAAATTTAATTTTTATACACATCTTTGTACAAATGTCTTGACAAAGTTTAATGACATGGACTGTGATTTGACTGGACACAAAAACAGCTTGAGATTACTCTCATAACACCTGGGTAACCTGCTCCATCTGAGGGTCAGTGCCATACAATGCCTGAGCGTAAGCTAACGTTTATAGAGGCGGCGGGTTTCGGGAAATCGCACGCACGAGTCGACCCACGCGGACTCGCGCGAGGAATGTTTCTATTTTTGCTTTGCAGGTGTTCATAGAGGACGCGGGTGTCTCGAGGCGACAAATTTGCCGACCGGCGCGGGTTATTACCAGAACTAGTTGCTAGTTCTTGTTCCGCGTTGCCGCGCCGGAAAGCATAGAAGGAAATCAGCAAACTTTGACACAAAAATTAAATGTAGTAAAAAAAAAAAAAAAAAAAAAGGCTCAAGTAATATATTATTTTAAAGGGCTTGCTAAGACCTTTTCAAAAATACTTGATTTGTCTTTCTATATGTTATAAAAGTGGAGTTATGAATTTTTTTGTCATTTTATTTTCCCCTTATCGACCTATAACTTATTATATAGGTTATAGCCTATAACCTATATAATTTATTCCAAAACTTGTGACCAAATTTCAAAACTCTGCACCCTTTCCCTCACAACGTATTTAACTTTAGAGATATGGGTAAGAAAATTTCAGGAAACATTTACAATCCAATATACAAAACAATGAATAAGAAATGTTTAAAAGAAATCAAGATTTTGAAATTTTAAATAAATATATATGAAGGGATGTTGTAAAAAAATCATATTGAAATTTTTTAAAAAAAATACAAATCCGTTAAAACATGTGCATGCTTGTATTCTAATTGAATGCTTGGTACAATTAAACCAATAACTGCATTTAAATGTTTAAAGGGTAAGTATTTAACTTTAAAAATAAAATTAAAACAAATTATTAAAAATTATTTGTTAAAATATACCCCACCAACGAGGTCTCATTACTAAAATATGAAACTAAAATTAAATTCAACAAGTATTTGTCAATGAAAATGTCAGTACCTCATTTAAAGATAATAAAAGAACATTTTTCTGAGTGAATAAGTATTCAAATTTTTAAACATATAATTCATAAGCTTTGTAATTGTCTTTGTC
>MUZC01000047.1:146343-164611 GCA_002072015.1 Radix auricularia
TTCTCAATATCAACATTGTCTGTGATTAATCTGTGCCTATTCACCAATTTCCCTAATGTGCAAACTCTGTGGTCGATTTTTTTTTCATGTTTGTTTGAGTTCTACTTAGAGAGGTCTGACTGTAATTTTATTTTTTATTATTAAAAGTATTATATTGGCATATTTTCAAATGTCAAGTCAGTTCGTTTTTGAGGCCTGGTTAACTGTTTAAAAAAAGACTGTTTAACTGTGTGGTCTTTATTTTCTCTTAATTTTTATAGAACCAACAAGAGAATGTATCAAATTTTCGCCTCACGTGTCTGATGGTGACATCAAAAGACTCATGATGTCACCACCCACTTGTGTTCAGCTCTTGTGCGCTGTGCTCCTTTTCCAACGCACACGAAATAAATTTTTAGAAAACATTAAATTATATATCGATGTGGTAATTTTAAGTAAAATGCCTTGGACGTGCACATACTTAGCAGCAAAACTGTCTGTAATTAGACCCTAATCAAATTTGAGGACCAAAAAAACCGTCTGGTAGGCCTTGACTGTTATTCACATTTTGTCATCACCAGTATGCTGTGTGTTACTTCTGGTAATATGCTTCGGCAGCTAAGTAAATTTTAAAAAAAATTACACTAGCCGAACTCCACTAACAGTGATGATATCTATTTTATATAATTTTTATAATGGAATATTAAGAAAATGCTTTGATGTTATGTACGCTTGCGTATTTGCTCTGATATTTTTCCGTAACACAACAAAAATTAACTCCGAGGTAATCAGCTAAAACTAATTGCATTTTTGACTCTTTGGTTTATTTACAAGAGTTAGGCAATTCGTTAAATCATGAACTAGAAACACTAACAATAGAGGATAGGAGAACAAAAATCAAAGTACTTATAATACATAAGGTATTGGGATTCCCAATGATCTATTTTTGAAAAATTGGGCTATTTATTTAGAAACAATCTTTAACAAGTTTTTTAATTAATGAAATGCAAACTTTTTTAAATATTGCAGATAGACCAAAGAAAGCCTGTAACAATGTTCTTCACTATATCTTAAGTGTCTAGAGACTAACCTAGCAAATTTTGGTAAGACTAAGGAATGACTTACTTGTCACACCAGTTTCCTTAACTCGGCACATTCAATTACATATCATGAGTGTCTATAAAAGCCTTTCGGGACTGAAAGTTGCACTTCCTGTAGACATATCAAGGCTGACTGGCCTGTCACGGCCCATAAAACTAACAGCCTTGAGTTTGTCACTGGGGGTGGCATTGATTGGTGCACTGGCGATGTTCTTTAGGAGGCGTCGTAAGCGGACACAGATGATCCAGAAGAAGCTTGCTGCCAAAAATGAGCAGAGGCAACAGAGCAATGGTCCCAACCACCACCCACACCCAGCATCTCAACATCTCAAAAAGCAGCATGGAACAAATTCATCGGCACCAGTCATCAGGTCAGCAAGCTCATCATTCAGGAAGTTGAGGAGTAATCATTTAACAAAGACCCAGACACCAAATGGAGGTAAAGTGGTTGTAGCATTATGAATATTTTAAGTGCTGCAGATTGATCAACACATTATTATCACTTTTTTTTTATTTACACTGGTGAAATTACTTGTTCTTCAGCTTGTAGATTAGGGGTCTCCCCAAACTTTTCTGCCAAAGGGCCGCATTAACTGTCAGACAGCAGTTTGGGGGTGGAATACTAACCCCCAACTACTAATTTTTGTTGTAAACTACATGTAAAAAAATTAATTTTTTTTTTTAGATTAAAAGGTCTCCAGGGGCTGTATGAGAGGGCCTTGCGGGCCGTAGTTTGGAGATCCCTGTTGTAGTGTAGATAAATGAATTAGTGCCAGTAATTTAAATTATTGTTCAAGTAGCAATGCATAAACCCTTGAATTTATTAACTGTTTTTTTTTTTAATTGCATACTTTCGGATTGTATAATTTAATACATCTTTAAATCTAGTCTTTACATTTTTTTTAAAGAAGTTTGCCTTTGAGGCATGTTTTATTTTTTTAAAAACTCATAATCATGGCAGTTAAACAATAACTGTAATTTATTAATAAAAGATTGCAAGGGCATTCATTTTTTTTAAAAGATTTAATTTATTGTAAGCTTTCCTTTCAATAATGCAAAACTTTGGCTTAACCTCTTCAGATGTACTTCATTCTTCAAAGAAAAACACTTTGTCAAGCAGCGTTGATGGCAGCAATTGTGGTAGTGGGGATGTTGGAAATCTTTTGAGACAACGAGCACTTTCTGCATCTATGAACAGTTTAGGTGGTGTTTCCAACAATTCCAGTTCTTCCACAATCACGCACTCAGGGCTAGACACTGCCAACATGACCAGTGCTGACCTCTGTCAGCTTGGTAAGTTGTCCTGCAAAATGCTCTTTTTTCCTACTATTCTGTCCAGTTGTTAACCTCTGGCTTTACACAAAAACAATTATTTTAATATTTTTTTTTTTCCTCATATGTTCCTTAACAAATTCAAACTACATGAAACATGTCTCATGGGGCATAGTTTTTAGATTAGAAGGTTTATGGAGAAGAACATGTATTGTATGCACTCAAAAATTAAATTGCACACGTTTTACCTGTTTAATAATACTTTATGTTCCACTTTGCATCACATAATAACCTGAGAAAAAATCTTAACCACAACAGGAATGGAGAACCTTTCTTTAGCCATTTCATATTGGGAAGATGCTGTCATGAAGCTCTCCTACTTAGATGAACAACCTAATTCTTCTGTGTTAGCTATTCCAGTAAGTGCTTCTAGAATTCATATCATTTTATTGTTGTGATGTTTATTGAATAAGTTAAGGTATAAACTAGCGAATCTTAAGAAAACTGCCATTATATGTAAACTCATGTTTCTAAACTTACTTCAACCAGTACCTCCCCATTTCCCCGTTGTTAGAAATAAAATGACATTTTATTGGTTTGTTTATTTGAAACAAACTCACAGGATGAAGACACAGCCAATCTTCAACACAGACTTGAAAACCTGCTGGACCTTGCCTACCGCATGCAAGAGAACTATGAGCGCTTATGTGATCGCCAGGTGGAGTCCATAGCCCTGGAGTCTGCCCTGGCTGTCTTTGCTGAGAGGGACAGAGAGAGAAGTTTTGATGATGATTCCAGTGATCAGGAATCTTTTGTTTCTGCCACAGATGTAAGTTGCTTGGTTTAATCTTTATGCTGCTAGTTATAAATGTGTTGGGAAAAAATTGATAATTTTTTAATTCGATTAAATCTCAAGTTTAAGACTGCTTTTAAAAAATATTTTATTAATTAGAGTAAATTTTTCTTGTTTAACTCAATCATGTTGTAAAAAGAATTGTTTAAGCTTGCCATCACTTTCATGTTTGACAAGTCAGAGAACTTTTAAAAGGTCCAAATTTATGTTCAATCTAAATTAAATATATCTAATTGTTGATAAACAAAGTCTATTTTTCTTAACTGTTTGGGCTTTTCTGTCTTTATTGACCTCTTGCATTTTATAGGTGCTTTACAGACATGCCTCTCTGGTTTGTCAACTAAAGTTGGCTAAATATTACCTTTTTTTTTAATCTACGCTAACACTTGTAATTAATGACACCACTGGGACATTCACTTTTCAGATGGCCCACTTAACAGATCTGGACTTTAACCGTGATATTTTACATCATGTACCACTGTATGAAGCTGGTATGTTGGAACTTAAATATGGCAATGTGCCCTGTCGAACAATTAGGTAAGCTATTAGGAAGTTGGAGGGGGAAAAAAAACTTTGTATCCATTTCCAAACAACTTTCTCTCCCCATTAGTAAATATTTACCCTTTTTCTTGATTCTCAGGTACTGAAAATCTAAGTTTTTTCCTTGCTTACAATCTTGAATGTTTTTATGAATTAATTTGTCCTGAGAAAAAATTTCAGTTACAGGTATTAAAATATGAATGGTTCTGATGCACCTGGACTTGTTAACAGCTACTTCACTTTGTCCATATAAGTACAATACCCGGAGTTCAATTTTGGTGTGTCAATTCTTATAATAGCGATTAAATTTCAATAATATATATTATATTTTCCGGCACATCAGACATTTTATCAACCCATGATAATCTCAAAATTTGGGGGTCATCTTATAAGGTGTATAACAGTAAGGTTTTTTTTTAACAGTAAAGATGTTGGGCAGCGTATGAGAGCAAAAAGCGACTGTCACATAAAAACCCAATAAATATTATTAAACAGGAAATGTTTGAGGGTTCTTATATGCACCCAGTCTCCATACAGGTCAGAAGATACATTAATACCTGGGTGTTGACGCTAAAAAAATAAGGTGGGATTTTTTAAAATCCCCTTTTGTCATCACTGTTAAATCCTTTTGTTCTTGGTTATAAAAAAATTGTTTATCTTCATATCTTTTTGCTGAGTTGATGAGCATCTTCCAAGAGAGGTTAACATGATGTCACCAAAGGCAGCATGTCAAATTTAATGCATTCTGTTGCAGGTTTTAAAACTAAAGAATAATACCTTGCTACCGTTATCGGTGGGTTAACGAGGTTAAACTGTATTTTTTAAGCAGTTCCCAAAAAAAATAAACAGTCTAAAAAATATTACTTTGATTTTTATAAAAATTTATTATTCAAAACTATGTAATAAAATTCCAATATTTGCCATTCATTTTCACAAAAGCACATACATCAAATATACAGCTCCATTGCTTATTTCTTACAGACCAGAGATGGTACAGTGTCTCTCTGATGTGGAATTCCTGGCCAAACTCCATGGCATCCGTTTGGCTTTTCATGTAAGTTTTCAGCTGATGTGTAAGTGTAAGCAACAGGTTCCTTTCTATTTTAAATAAGCTGAGTGCATCAAACAAATCCTGTCTTTTTATTTTTAATTTATTTTTACTCAAATATGATCTCTGTATTTTTCAAGAAATTTTTATCCATCAATGGATTAAAACTGAACATAACATTTGGAAGGTTTCTCAATAATCTTAATGAAAATGTTAGACTTTCTAATACTTCTGCATTCATTTTCTCTTAGTTTTCCCCTATATCTAAGCTCATGAGCATTAAAAAGAAAAAAAAATCAAGATGCTGTAGAAAAATCTTACTTACATGCAAATATGAGGTTAGAATGAGATGGAACTTTGAGGCATTTAAAAATAGGTCTATATTCCATTTTTGTGTTGCAATCCACTTAGCGGAGTGAGTCTTATTTCACACTAGATTTTGTTTTTACATGGATTAATACAGATTTTACTACATGGATTGTCTCACAAGACACTCCAAGATTTTACTTGTAACAGCAGTGCTTTTACTTATATACTGAACATAATAAGAATAAGATTAGCTCTCACTTTCTGTGTCATTTGAACTAGAAATGTTTTCTGGGCATGACTTTGACTTTGAACCTGAATACACCAAAGTATCACTGTCAATCAATATAGGAACTTTCTCACATTAAACCACACAAACTCAATTCCAAACCTGGGAGCATTCCTAACATTTGCAATGGTTTACAAATAGGTTAGACTTTAATTGGTTGGTTATTTTTTAGATTCTCAAACATTTTACTCATGTATCTAGCAAAGTACTGAAACATACTTACAGTGGTATAGGAGAATATTGTAAATTACTGAAAACCCAGAACAGCAAACTGGTAGATCAAATTCTTTTAAAGTGCCAACAAGATGTCTATTTAAATTTCATTTTTCTTAAAAATATAATAATAATAATAAAATAATAATTTATATAGCGCTGTATCCCAGCAAGGAGCCGGGCTCACAGCGCTTTACATGGAGATAACAACACGTATAATAATTAAATAAACATTCATATCATACTAACTACATAAATGACAATACATAGTACATCAGCTACGTTAATCATTAAAAGAAATTTTGTTTCATTAATTTTTAAAATAAAGTTTGAAAAGATGTGTTCTAAATGCAGTCTTGAAGGACTTAGCAGTTGAAATACTACAATAATTATTGGCAAAAAAAAATAAAATTTTAACTTACATTTGTGGTTTCTGGATTCCAGTCTATCTTCCAAGATGAAAGCAAGAGAGATTGGTTTAAAGCCATGGGCAGGAAGCTGGTAGGCGATCTCATGATCAAAGCAGACAAAGTAAGGGTTGGTTTTTGTTGTGTTTTTTTTGTTGTTGCTTTTATAGCCAAAACAGGCTTAGAGGAAGTTGGATACATTGTTTTGCTTAGTCTTTACATTTTATTTTCAATTTGAATTGATCCACGATGAATGATTCTATGAACTATTCTCATCCCACAGGATGTTGATGAGTTCCACAACACATATGACAAAATGATGCAGTTCATTAGTGTGGACTCTAACTGGCCAATGATTGAAGAGGAACTGAGGGGACGAGGGGTGAGTCCTTTGTTAGAGTGTAATGAAAGAAATAAGTCTTAAGATTCAATGCTGATTTTAGTGTAAATTAGGGCTGCGGAAATTACCGATTAATTTCTCGATTAATCGGTAAATTATTTTATCGATTAAAATTATTTTAATCGATAAAATAGTGATTAAAATTAATGAAATGTTCTTTTAAAAAAATCGATATATTAATAAATAATTGAAAATAGTATTTCTTTTATTATTATTTTTTACGTACAAACTTCTCCGTTAAGGGAATTCAGATATAGCAAACTTTAAAATAACCTGTTTTATAAGGACAATGATATAAAAAAACAACATTGTTTTTAATTATTTAACAATAACAAAATTTAAATTCATTGACATTATATTGAACTAGCCTACTTATTTTAAATATATCTCCTAACAATAGTACGTCTTTTTAATTAAATGAAATACTTTGCAATTTTTTTTAAAATGCAATGAAGGGGCACAAAATATGAAGAAAAACGAAAAAGTGAAGGAAAAAAAGTGATTATGAGGTCTTAGGAAAAAAATCATAACTTTCGAACCAATTGAGATAAAAAGATGATCTTTATATTTTTACTAATCATCAAACAATTTCTATACAGCTGTATTACTGTTATATTTATAAAATTAATTTGAAATTTTCATTTAAGTGCTTCAACTTTAATACGTTATTTAACTTGTTTTCAGTGCTAACTGTTTTAAAAATAACTTAATGTAATTATCAATGGCATGTTTTTATTACTTCACTTGAAATTTTTCAGTTTAATGACGTCATACATCTTTATCTTTAGCTTTAACAAAATTATCGATTAATTAATCGGTAATTTTTCAAAAGTTAACGATTAAATTTAATTTAATCGATAACAGCCCTAGTGTAACTGCATATATTTATATATGCATGTATTTATATATGATATGTATACAAAAAAGTACAAGTGAATGTAATCATCAATTGTTGACATTGTTTACTTTCTTTAGATTGGTTTCTGGTCAATTTTTTTTCACAAGTTGTTTAATAATTTATATTGAAAATTATTTTAAATTTCTTTTTACAATACAGTTAACAGTTTAAAAAATCTGATAATGTTTCAGGTTAGAGTGATGTCATTCTATGACATTGTCCTTGACTTCATCCTAATGGATGCATTTGATGACTTGGCTAATCCACCATCCACTGTGTTGACAGTTGTACAGAACAGATGGCTATCCAACGGATTTAAAGAAACTGTAAGATTTATTACTAATTTACATCTTTTGGATTTGGCCTTTAAAAAAACTGTGAATCCAACTTTGTGTCCCAGAAACCTCAAATAAGATTTGTTTGGTTCTAATAAAAATTATTTCATATGAGAAAAGATTTTTCAATCCATCAGCGAATAAAAAAAAATGTAGGAAATAATTGTAATTGTTATGAATAAAATATTCTAAATAGAGGCTTAAGCCAGTACTTCTCCACCTGCCCTGTTGGAATCATCAGTTTCCCTGGCTTCAACAACCATATCCATTGAAGGCTTTTAGTAAGCGGATTTGCTATTATTTGTATGGCAATGCTGGGGTTTTTGCTCAGTGTTGTTGTCCATCTTCTTGAAGTAGGTTTAGTAGGACAATGTTCCATTCACACCTGGGTCACCAGACTAAGATTTTGGGGACACAATTTCTGCCAGAGGTTAGGGTTGGCAATAACATTTTCTATTTAATTGGTTTTAATAGCACAGGGCAATTTTTGAAGATCTGTTTACCATTTCTTGTTTAACTATTCCAGGCTTTGGCTACTGCTGTTTGGTCTGTTTTGAAAGCCAAGAGAAGTTTACTAAAGGTAAGTACAATCTATATTCCTTAAGGTTGGTGCTCTTAGTTTACTAAAGGTTGATACACCTAGTTTACTAAAGGTTGGTACAATCTAGTTTACTAAAGATTGGTACACTAGTTTACAAAAGGTTGGTACAATCTATTTTACTAAAGATTGGTACAATCTAGTTTACTAAAGATTGGTACACTCTAGTTAACTAAAGATTGGTACTCTCTAGTTTACTAAAGGTGGTACACTCTAGTTTACTTAAATTTGCTACACTCTAGTTTACTTCAAGTTGCTACACTCTAGTTAACTATAGGTTGGTACACTCTAATATTGAAATGTCAAGCAAACCATGTTTCCTCCAAGTTAATATACCTTGAGTTATTGGATATTTGAAATGATAACTTCATGTTTCCGTATTGTAGAGTACTTTCCTTCTAGTGTAACCCTTTCCTTTGCCTAGTTTTTTTGTGATAGCTTTGTTTGTAGTGCCATGACTTGTGATATTGTCATGATATTCCCAACAGTTTAATGATGGCTTCATTGCTCACTTCTACTCCATCACTGAACACACGAGTCCCTTGCTGGCCTGGGGATTCCTTGGACCTGACAACGAACTCAAGGAAATGTGCATTTTTTTCAAGGTCAGTGTGCCATGTGTTATGTGTGTCTGTAAAAATGTAAATATAATTGCTGTGATATTTAGTAAATATATCTTTCAAAATCATTAGGAAACAAACTGCCTTCTATTAATTCTAATTTATGCTAATGTTTTCATAGTTAAATCTATTTTGTAACGTTTTTTTTTTTTTTTTTTTTTTTTAAAGTTTTAGCTTTTCACATCCATAACTTCAAAATAAAGCCACATAGCTATAAAGAAAGCTGGAATCTTCGTTTTTAAATTTAAAATAAACTTTTTGTGCAAAACCAGATTAAAGGAAATTATTAGATTCACTTAAACAATTTTTTTTTTTTTTTGAAGTTCAGTGAAACCTCTCTTAACAAGTAATTCGCAAACAAAAATGTGAAATAAAAAGCTCCCTTAATGAGCGACATTTTACATAATGAGTGATGCAGAAAGGGGAAGTTCCTCTTTCCAGGAAATTTATTTGTAAGCCGGCACGTCCGCCCCAATGCATTAGAATATGTTTAGTGCTCGGTCTTTTAGCGTATTGTTTTCTGTGTGTGATAATCCATTTTTACAAAATTTGAATTCAGACAGTATTTGTAATTTATTAACTTGCAAAGTGTAATAACTTGTGCTAAAACATCTTCGGGGAAAAAAAAATAAGAAGACAATCATGAGAGTAAAAAAAAATACTGTTGAATGAAACGTAAAATCATTTAAAAACAAAAACAAGGTGTGAGCTTGGCTTATCTAGCACGCTCTTACAATTGGCCAACATCAACAATCTGCATTATTCTCAATTAAGGAGATGGATGCTTCAAAGAGAGTGTCAAGAATATCTACAAAACGGTCATGTCAAATTTTGAAGCATCGGCAAAAACAAATGTCTTTAGACAGTTTTCTAGTTAAAAGGGATTAATTATAATTTTTAATAAATTCATAATTTTATGTACCTTTTTTTTAAATTCAAATCTAAATAATTGTATTCCAAGCTGTTACACTCTTTAACAATTCATAAGTGATTTTATTTGAATAAATGTTAATAAATTTTTTTAATTACTTTTTTTTTTCAGCATCAAATGCCTTATTGTATTTTACATTAATTTGTATGGGAAACATCGTTACGTATAACAAGTGTTTTGCTTAACGAGTAAGACTCTGGAACAAATTATGCTCGTAATAAGTTTTTCACTGTAATCATTATTTTCAAAGTAGATTTTTATATTTTATCTTATGGTGATTGGTCTTAAAATGAAATTTAAGGATTGATATGAACATTTTTTGGGATATAATGCTATAAAGCAACCCATTGTGATGGGAATGGGATTTAATTGATTATAAATTCTACATATTGTAAAGGTAGTGTTGTTCCCCTTTGGGATTGGACATTTTAAAACCTCTTAACATCCAGTAGTGAATTGCTTTAATATGTTCTCATAGTTTGTGTGTCTGAAAACATATCGATGAAATAATGGAAGGATTAAAATGACAATTAATGTAAATATTTATGTCTTTTCCTGTGTTTATTTTGGAAATTCAGGGTTCTCACACCCTCCTGGAAAAAATCCTTCAATTACAAAACTTCCCCTTATAAGCTATGAAATTTGATATTTACCAAGAGTGGCGTGAACAGATCATGTTTCACAATTTTTTTTCTGTTTTTCTCTGTGCAGGCCATCTGCTTTTGATGGATTGACGGGATGCTTAATTTTGTATAAATTGTTAGTCCTGTGAAAAGTCCTTGAATTTTCAATTTTCTCTTAATAAAGTCCTGGAAAATTCCATGACTGATTTTCGTTGTGTTGCTGAAACTCTGATCAGCACATAAAATAATGGGAATAATTAGAGAAATTCTAGTTCCTAGATTTCTAAGGGCTTGGCACTTTTCTGAGACAATGTATAATCAAATTCTGAGTAAATGTCTCGCCTTTTATAAAAAAATTATTTTGCAACCTTTGCTTAAAACTAACAGTAAGTGGTTGATTTTGTTGATTGTTACATTTTGACAGGATCTGGTGCTGGGATTTATTCGAGACATCTTCAGTTTCGACAAGGTCCGGTACACTACGGTGGACGCGTTGGCTCAGGACATCCTGAAGCTGGCCGAGGTGCAGAGTGAAGTTGCGGCAGAGAGGTTGAAGTCAGGAAGTCCTGATGTCACCCCAGTGGCCTCCTACTGTTGATTGGAACAACCCTGGAGGTGACACTTACAAAAAATAACACCACACCCCCACCCGAAACATATCTGTTCCGCACAGAGACTTGGTAAATGGATTTTATCAAGTTGAAACTGCATACCAGTAAACTAGAGCTTAGTTATTCTGTCTTTATGATCTTCATAAGGTTGTTTTTTTTATTTTAATTAAAAAAAAATTAATAATGATGTTTTTTAAAGAATCTTTTTAATGGATTTTATCTACATGCTCTTGGATGTAATTATTTAGCAAGCTTTAGATGAATGGGCATCAACCAGAACTAGAAACAGGACACAAAAATACTCTGGCTCTGCAGCACTCACCTGTGGGCTGAAACTAGAGTTGATCAAACTCCCGTTGTAAAGGTTATTTGATGAGATCTCATCCTAGGGGCTGGTGTGAGCTGACACTAGTGTTGATCAAACTCCCGTTTTAAAGGTTGTTTGAGATCTTATCCTAGGGGCTGGTGTGAGCTGACACTAGAGTTGATCAAACTCCCGTTTTAAAGATTGTTTGAGATCTTATCCTAGGGGCTGGTGTGAGCTGGAAGGATGCTGGTTAATTGGGACCATGGTCAAGTGTTTTTATTTTTTAACCTTCAAACCTTCCCTCCATATAAACTACTCTTACATACATGATTTGTTGGGCTAGAAACAAATATTTATCCAACATTGTTAGTTGGGCTAGAAACAAATATTTATCCAACATTGTTAATTGGGCTAGAAACAAATTTTGTTGGTTTTTGTCGTCTAACTTTAATTTTTTAAAGTTTGTTTTGATGGCCATTGATATTTCTGCTACAACCACACCACACTCAGCTGTGATACCATGTTACCTACTTCTTGGTGTGTTATTTCATACCTAAATCTTTTCTTCTATGTAGTTTGCTGGGTTGTTTTTTTTACTATGACTTGTTAATTATTGAAAGCAGATATTCATGGATTTTAAAAGCTATATACTTCAGCTGTCCGTTAATTTTTTTAGTACTTAATGAATAAATCAAAAGCTGTTGGTGTCTGACTGGTGAAAATAAATTAATGGAACAGACTGTTGCTGCTGCCCTGCCAACTTTTAGTTCCTAAAATCATCGTTGAGCAGCGCTTCCAACAAGTGAGTTTTCGCTTTCATAACTACAGAGAAAAATTGCAAACCAATCCCCATTTTTTTAGTCTGTATCCAAGGTCTCACCTATATTTCTGTTAGCCATTATTATTTGATGTAACATAGGCATGTTGGAGGGACAAGGAATGTCAAGGAAGTCCACTTGGTAATGTCTATATCCAACTTTTTAGAAGAAATGTTAGACTTGTTTTACTTGTCATAAACTCAAGTACAAATTACAAGAAAGTCTAGAATATTCTCCCAGAAAAATGAGTAACCATTAGGAAGTCCTATCATCTCAGGAATGCTTGACTCAAGTAGAATCATTTGTATTGAGAATTGCTTTGTTCAGTTTACTTGTAAAGAGAATGGTAGTCATTACTCGCTCGTCTGGTTTGTGTTAAAAATCATGTTTCTAAAATTGAAGAGCTACAAGCAAGCCATATTTCTTTGTAACGTTTATTTATAACTTTAAAAAAGCCACACAGCGTTGTGTCTGTATGGTCGTAATGATAGTACAATAGATTTTTTAATCGGAGGTCTGGGGTTCGAGCCACGATTGGGTCTTTCTTTTTTTTAATGTTTTTTTTAAAAAGATTTTTTTTTAAATGGTTTGTTTTGACATTTTAGGATTAGGGATATATTTTAGGGTTAAGGGTAGGTTTAGTGATAATTTTTAGGGTTTGGGTTAGGTTTAGTGATAGTCTGATAGTTTTTAGGGTTTGGGTTAGGTTTAGTTATATATTTTAGGGTTTGGGTTAGGTTTAATTATATATTTTAGGGTTTGGGTTTGGGTTAGTTATAGTTTTTAAGGTTTGGGTTAAGCTTAGTGATAGATTTTAGAGTGTTAGATAGTTTGAATGCACAAATAGAATCGGAGGTTCAATGATTCAATGAAAGGCGCAAGGAATACTTGTAACTCTTCAATTTTACAAACATTATTTCTTACCGGAAGTGGACGAGCGAGTAAGCGCTACAAAAGAGAATATTTTTGTTGGCTGTATAAATACATTTTTCTTGATACATGTAATATGTTTTACTGTAAAATTTCAAATGTCCATTGTCAACAGAATTAAACTCATGCGGCGTCTGTCTCATGGAATTCACATTTCATTACAATAAAAAGAGAAAAAACGGTTTTATAGAAAGCTGCTGGTGTTGGTTTATTTTTATTATGGATAATTAATTGTTTAAATTTTGTAATGATTAACATGAGAGATTGTCAACAACTGAAACAGAAAGTAATAGCATACCATTTTTGACATGTCAAAATTCATCTCAATTTTCACTGCATCATCCATTTAGATGGGGCAAGGTATTACACAAACATCCTTATAGCAGGCACTTATGTTAGAGGGTGTCATGTGTCATACAAACACCCTTATAGCAGGCACTCATGTTAGAGGGTGTCATGTGTTATACAAACACCCTTATAGCAGGCACTCATGCTAGATGGTGTCACACAAACACCCTTATAGCAGGCACTCCTGTTAGAGGGTGTCATACAAACACCCTTATAGCAGGCACTCATGTTAGAGAGGGTGTCATGTGTCATACAAACACCCTTATAGCAGGCACTCATGTTAGAGGGTGTCATACAAACACCCTTATAGCAGGCACTCATGTTAGAGGGTGTCATGTGTCATACATATACCCTTATAGCACGCATTCATGTTAGAGGGTGTCACACAAACACCCTTTTAGCAGGCACTCATGTTAGAGGGTGTCATGTGTCATACAAAAACCCTTATAGCAGGCACTCGTGTTATAGGGTGTCATACAAACACCCTTATAGCAGGCACTCATGTTAGAGAGGGTGTCATGTGTCTTACAAACACCCTTATAGCAGGCACTCATATTAGAGGGTGTCATACAAACACCCTTATAGCAGGCACTCATGTTAGTGTTAGAGGGTGCATGTGTCATACTAATACCCTTATAGCAGGCACTCATATTAGAGGGTGTCATACTAACACCCTTATAGCAGGCACTCGTGTTAGAGGGTGTCATACAAACGCCCTTATAGCAGGCACTCATGTTACAGAGGGTGTCATGTGTCATACAAACACCCTTATAACAGGCACTCATGTTAGAGGGTGTCATACAAACACCCTTATAGAAGGCACTCATGTTAGAGGGTGTCATACAAAAACCCTTATAGCAGGCACTCATGTTAGAGTGTGTCAGGTGTCATACAAAAACCCTTATAGCAGGCACTCGTGTTATAGGGTGTCATACAAACACCCTTATAGCAGGCACTCATGTTAGAGGGTGTCATGTGTCATACAAACACCCTTATAGCAGGCACTCATGTTAGAGGGTGTTGTACAAACACCCTTATAGCAGGCACTCGTGTTAGAGGGTTTCATACAAACACCCTTATAGCAGGCACTCATGTTAGAGGGTGTCATACAAACACCCTTATAGCAGGCACTCATGTTAGAGGGTGTTGTACAAACACCCTTATAGCAGGCACTCATGTTAGAGGGTGTTGTACAAACACCCTTATACCAGGCACTCATGTTAGAGGGTGTCGTACAAACACCCTTATAACAGGCACTCATGTTAGAGGGTGTTGTACAAACACCCTTATAGCAGGCACTCATGTTAGAGGGTGTTGTACAAACACCCTTATAGCAGGCACTCATGTTAGAGGGTGTCATACAAACACCATTGTAGCAGGCACTCATGTTAGAGGGTGTCATACAAACACCATTGTAGCAGGCACTCATGTTATAGGGTGTCATACAAACACCCTTATAGCAGGCACTCATGTTAGAGGGTGTCATACAAATACCATTGTAGCAGGCACTCACGTTAGAGGTGGTCATACAAACACCCTTATAGCAGGCACTCATGTTAGAGGGTGTCATACAAACACCATTGTAGCAGGCACTCATATTAGAGGGTGTCATACAAACACCCTTATAGCAGGCACTCATGTTAGAGGGTGTCATACAAACACCATTGTAGCAGGCACTCACGTTATAGGGTGTCATACAAACACCATTGTAGCAGGCACTCACGTTAGAGGGTGTCATGTTTGAAACAAACAAATCTAAACATTTTCAACCCTTTGGACCATTATCAACTCAACTCGCAAGTTGACGATATAGATTTTAATTGCCTTACTATCGATTGACGCTGAGGTAGTAACAGTTATGAACTGGGTTATCCCCCTTGGGCTCCTCATACATCCGTTGTTGGGCTTCTAAGATCCACGGGCCGTTCGTTATGAGAAGGCTCAACGCCACATTATTACAGCCGTTAGAGGTGTCCAATCACGACAGTATACTTTCAGACAGTCTTGTTAAGGTGTTTATGAACATGGTTACACTTGCACTAAACCTCCGCAGCCAACAAAGGACACTGGAAGACGGGCACTTACACCCCTCTCTGCTGAAGGATGGGAAAGTTGGGGGGTGGGGGCGTATTATGTTAAATTACACATTCTACCTCGTTTCTTGTATATCTTAGGGGCGTGTTAAAATGGAAATGTAATGTATTTAGTGGCGTAGCTGGGGGAGGAGGGGGGTCCAAATTCTAAAGCTTTCTGAGCCCCCACTAGAAGATACAGTACTCAAAATGTCGTCTCTCGGGTTCTTACGTGATACATTTTATTCCATTGTATTTGATAGATATTTACATTTTATATAAAGATCGAACAAATCCTATATAAATATTGATAATGAAAGATTAGAAAAGATGTGAAAGCTTATTCAAAGATTTTTTTAAAAATATATATTTTATATTTATATATATATANTTATTTATTTATATTATATATAGGCTGCGGAAATTATCGATTAATTTCTTGATTAATTGTTAAAATAGTTTATCGATTAAGATTATTTTAATCGATAAAATAGCGATTAAAATGAAGGTCCATACTTTCAATACCTGTACCGATTTATTAATAAATAATTAATAATATTCTGCTTTTTTACGTACAAACTTCTCCATTTAAAAAAGATTTTATAAGTGTTAACTTTATAATAAGCTATTTTATAAGGAAAGTGATATAAAAAATTTAAACATTGTTTTTACTTTATTAACATTATCAAAATTTAAATTCATTGACATTATATTTAAATCAAAACATGTCAATTGCCTGTTTTTGTTATTTCCCTTGAAATTTTCAGTTTAATGACGTCATAGTCATACATCTTATTTTTAGCTTCCATCAAAATTATCGATTAATTATTCGGTAATTTTTCAAAAGTTAACGATTAAATTTAAATTAATCGATAACAACCCTAAATATAAATAATATAATAGTCCAAGTCACTGGATCTGGAACGCTGAGGAGCGATGTAAAACAGTCTACAGCAGTTAGTTTAGTTGAAAAATCGTGTGTTGATGAGCGCTGTAAAAATATTTAATATGATGACGTCATTGTTTGGTGTGCATCGGTGCGCAAAATACAACCCCTATTATTAAATACTTTGCGTACATTTCAGAAAGTTTAATATTTCGTATTTATCAAAAAAAGGACAAGTTAGTTGGGCTTTTGAAAATGGTTGGCGCCGTAGGCGCCCTAAAATAGGTGGGCGCCGCAGGCGCCACGGCGCCCCGGCACAATCTAGTTATATATATTAGGGCTGTCATCGATTAATTTAAATTTAATCGTTATCTTTGGAAAAATTACAAATTAATTAATGGATAATTTTTATTAAAGCTAAAAATAAAGATGTATGACGTCATTAAACTGAAATTTGCAAGGGAGGTAACAAAAACTGGCAATTTTTAAAACATACTTAGCAATTAAAATAAGTTAAATAACGCATTAAAGTTTAGGCACTTGGATGAAAATTTCAAATTAATTTTAAAAATATTTAAGTAATAGAGTCTACAGCTGAATAGAAATTGTTTGATGACTAGCAAAAACCTAAAAATCATCAAGTAGTTCAAAAGTGATGATTTTTTTTCCTAAGACCTCATAATCACTTTTTTTCACTACGTTTACCTTCACATTTTGTGCCCATAACTTAAGTATTTAATAAAACAAAATATAATATTGTTAGGAGATATATTTAAATATAAGTAGTTTAATCTAATGTCTATGAATTTAAATTTTGTTATTGTTAATTAAGAAAAAACAATGTTTAATTTTTTGAAAAACATTTTCCTTATACAAAAGCTTATTTTAAAGTTTACACTTTAATAATCATTTTATTAAAATGGAGAAGTTTGTACATTAAAAAACAAAAACATTACTAAGTATTAATAATTAATTATTTATTAATAAATTTAAAATAAATCTAATAATTTTCCTTTATTTTAATCGCTTTTTTTTATCTATTAACATAATTTTAATCGAGAATGTGTTACCGATTAATCGAGAAATTAATCTTTAATTTTCGTTATATATATATATATATATATAAAGAAAGTAAACATGATTTTAAAGAAGTTAACGGCTAAAATATGGGATTGCAAAGGCCTTTAAGTATGAAGTCATAGAGGTCGTCCATAAATGACGCCACACACATTGGAGGTGGGTGTGTTTAAGAAATGTGATATCACAACTTTAAATGAAAATTCTATTTATATATTTGATTATTTACAAAATATGTATTGGCGTTTTACATGAGTATCACACGTGTTACGATATTAGAGGGCAGTCTTAAACTAAGGGGCCGTCCATAAAGTACGTCACGCTCCAAGGGGTTGGGGGTGTAAGAAAGTGTGACAGTTTGTGACAGGGGGAGGATGGGGTCAAGCCAAGTGTGACGTCACATTTTTAAATATATTTTTACTTTTCTTTCTATTTTATTATTTTTTTTAGTTATATTTAATAGTTTTAAAAATAATTTTCAAAAATTTTGTGAAACACTTGAATTAGTTTTATGTCAAAATAGCATGAAATGCGTATATTTTCAAAGTGTTGTTCACAATTCCTCATGCTAGTTATGAGCGCTAGTATACTGTTGCGAAGCCTTGTTTTACTTGTAGCCTTACCGAAAGTCTTAAAATTTCTTTGTTGTCTGCTGCACAATTATATCACTGATCAAGAAATTTGGAATTTGTGTTATAATATTTGTGACAGGGGAGAAAGTGTGGGGGGGGGGGAGAAAAAATGGCCAAAAATACGCTACCACTCTTTATGCAAATACTTAAGAAAGGACCTCAAAACAATCAATCA
>MUZC01000047.1:236111-258361 GCA_002072015.1 Radix auricularia
TATATATATATATGTTTGTGTGTATTTGTTTGGGGTAATGGGGTGCTCAAGGAGGGGTATTACTTCCAATGGATGGAGTACGTCGTACTCTCTAGGGGGTAGTTTGCCCACCCTTGGCCCCCACTTGACACTCAGTTTTCACCAGTGGCTCCTAGTAAATGTAGCAATGTCAGTAGCCACACCCCGGGCAACGGCCTCGATTGGCTGGTTAAACGTTGTGAGGGTAGCCTACGAGTCTCAAACACTCGGCGATCTTAGTATGTCTACCTTTGCACGTGAAGACTGGATTCGATGAACGGAGCGGAGGAACCACTAAATGGTCAACGGTCAAGAAGGCGATTCTCAGCAAAGCGTTAAGAAACTCTAAGGGCATGACAAGACACACAGGGCATCATGGCCATCCTCTACACCCGTCTCCATCACCAGCCGTCTCGACTCTGTCCTGCCACTGGATTATGATGGTCTCGGGCGAGAGAGTGACATCGACGAACTGCGCAACTCTTTATCACTTAAATCCAATTCATCGCGCAAGTCACTTTTGTCATCCATCCCATCCCATCAATGAGCGTCAAGTCATGTGGTGACAGGCTAGTGACAAAGCGGCAGGTTAGGGTACACTGGGATCCCTGCGCACAGGCGGCCCAGGGCATTGGGTCGTTCTTCACTGACACGGAGCAGTGGTGGAGTCCGGCAGCATCCTAGATGACTGATCAGCACTATTGAGGAGTGCACTGCTAACCTCCATGGCATGAGGAAGGGGCTAGAAAAGGTGACCTAGACATTGCCTGCTCCAGCCTTCCCTAGCCAGCTCACAGTGGCTGGTGGGGACCCTATACCAGCGGTCGAAACACAAAGAAGAAACTGAGGATAGTTCCTCCCACATTGGGCGCATGGAATTTGCGCACCCTCCTGGACAGAGACAAGAGGAGAACGGCCCTGATTGGTAAAGAACTCGCCAGATATAATATAGACGTCACATCCCTGAGTGAGACAAGGCTTGCGGGCGAAGGAGAGCTCTGTGAAAGAGGCTCCGGCTACACATTCTTCTGGAGTGGCAGACCCAACGAGGAGCGGCGTGAGGACAACCTTTGTCGGAAAGCTGGCTGGACTACCCAAGGGAGTCAATGACAGGCTCATGAGCACTGACGACTGGAAAGAATCATCTCACCATCATCAGTGCCCACGCCCCAACCATGACCAACCCAGATGAAGTCAAGGCTAAGTTTTACGAAGAACATCACACACTCATTGCCGACGTTCCAAAAGCTGACAAACTCATCTTGCTAGGTGACTTCAACGCAAGAGTTGGCTAGGTCAACGTTACCTGGGAAAGAGTCCTTGGGCATCATGAAGTGGGCCACTGCAACAACAACGATCTTTGTTTGCTCCAGACCTGCGCTGAAGATGAACTGCTGATCACAAACACGTACTTTCGGCTCCATACCCGTATTCGGATGTGGCGAACTCGTTGTCTAGGGGAAATGGAGGTCCTCCCTTTACCACAGATATAACGCATCACAGTACCCTACAGGGGGTGGCCTAAGCAATCATCACAAGACTTGAATTTAACATAGATGAGTTTATTTGCATCAATAAATATGTCCATGGCAGTTTGCAACAGCTATAAAAAATATAAAAAATCCACACTATTCGTCTCACTCTCTGTTATGTTCTATTCCATCAGTTACCGGTCAGCCCACCTCGTTAAAAACACGACCGCCCTGGTCCACCCGCAATTGTCGACGCTCTCAGTCGTCCCTCTTCCTGCTTATATCACACTGTCTAAAAAAAAACTCGTTCTACCTCTCGCATGATCTCTCACTACACAATCCCACGTGATGACAGTTAACAACTGTTTACGTGAGCTGTCTGTTTATTCATTCTCCCTACATTTACGCTCAGTCATTATAACACCAAAACATCTGACCGTGATATCGGACATCATGGATGCACCCCCGCTCAAAGCACGTGCATCTTATGGACTACGTCATCGTGAGGAAGAGGGACAGGCAGGATGTATGAGTGACCAAGTCCATGATCGGTGCAGAATGTTGGACAGACCACCGCATCATCATCACCAAGCTCAACATTCGTATTCAGCCTAAACGACGCCCGCAAGGTAAGAAGGCCCCAAAACGGCTGAATGTTGCTAAGCTAAAGACCGCTAGAGGCAAGCAGGCTTTTGTGGATGCTCTGGAGGAGCGCTTGAAATCCACCTATACGGAAAACCAGAACGTGGAGGCAAATTGGGGTTCACTCAGAGAGGTGATTTACACCACAACTACAGAGACCCTGGGGGGCCAAGACCAGGAATCGTAAGGACTGGTTTGATGAGAAGACATCAAGCAGTTATTGGATGAGAAGCACCACCTCCACCATGCCTATCTCAATAACCCTAAGACCACGGCCAAGATAAAATTGTACAGGGCAGTGGTGCTCCCCACACTGCAAATTGCATGCGAAACATGGACTGTGTTTCAGCGCCATGCTAGAAAACTTAACCACTTTCACACAACAAGCCTCAGGAAGATCCTCGGCATAAAGTGGGAGGACAAAATTTCAGACACAGTGGTTCTGACCAAAGCAGGTCTCCCCAGCATCTTCACCCTTCTGATGCAGTCCCAGCTTCGCTGTGCAGGGCACGTAGTCCGAACTCCAGACGAGTGACTGCCAATGAGACACCTTAAAAGCCTCACTGAAAGCGTTAGCAATCAACCCAGACACGTGGGAACGAGCTGCAATGGACCGGTTCACCTGCTGCTCATCCATCCAAGACATGCGAGGCAAACAGGATCACCGCCGCAGACAAGAAAAGGCATTATTTGTTTATTATTTTTTACCTTTTTTTTTAACCTTCTTTGTTTTGTTTTTTTAAAAAAAAAACACTTTAACTGGTAGCAATTTCTTTTTTTTTTTGTTTTCAAACTGGCTTACCTATGACTTTTTATTTTTTATAACTCCACTTGAATTTTCAAATGAACAATTAAGTTCCAGAAGAATTTTAGGTGGCTATGATAACCTTAAATAAACACAGCAACGTTCCAATGAAAAGAAAAAAAAATTATAGTTTTTTTTATAGTTTACTAGTATCAAGAAAGATCACCCACTGGAACGGCATGACTGGTAACCACCTTCGTTCTTTTGATTGATAAAGCGTTTCACTTAAAACATGAAACAAATCAGAGGTGGGAAAACCCTTTCGAAGCGAAGGTCACACCGTTGGGTCATTTAACTTCAAAGGGACTTGGCAATAAAAAAAAAAAACAATTCAGTCATATTAGAATTAGAAGCACAGACTTTAACACAAACTTATTTGAGTATCGATTTTATCAAATCTACATTCAGCCATCCAAAAAAATTGTTATCGTGAAATAAACCTGCTCTAATCGATGTTACTCAAAGTTACTGTGAAGTTTCAGTTTCATATAAAACCCCAGCAATTTACATTTTTTAAGCCCACATATGAAACACATTTTGTGAACATGAGCCATATTTCTAAAGATCCAATAACACTGGAATCGTTTATAACCTTCTTTGAGACGAGGCAGTTATAAAAATTGTATGACTCTTTTCCGGGCGTTTTAACTTTTATTCACGCTTCGCAATTTCGTACCAGTTGTGTCACAGCCCCCAGCAAAAACGCCACTTACTGCAATGGAAGGTGGCACGCCAAGCGGGACGGTAAACGGCGCGCATGAAAGGTGGCACAGAAAATGGCATAGATTCTATCAAATGACAAAACAGCTGTCCAAAAACAATATTAACTACAAGGAAAACATAACAACGTGGTTTAACACTAAACAGCAAGATACGCCGCGCGGCACACCAAGTGACACGCTGTATTACAAGTTGGCACGCAATGGATGATGCCGGGCACCTCAGTCTCTGAGAAAACTCCATAAAGGAACATGATTGAATTTGACTATGTACAAAACGTATCGACTCTACAGCTAGATACGATTAGGTATAGGTGTGTACGTAGTGAATAGATGTAGCTGTGTTAATAATTTTGCTGCTGTGTTTCAAAAACAGCATTACACTATTTATACGAAATTGATTTTCAGATAAGACTCTAGACTTAGCGTTGGATTAGTGAGTGATTGAGTGATTCAGCTTTAAGAGCTCGTTAAGGGGCGTATCTAGGGCAGGGGAGGTGGGTTCAAATTTTAAAGTCCCCGCCCCCCCCCCATATGAGTGTCTGAAAAGATTTTTACATTAAATATTATGTATTACGCCATCAGTCAAAATGATGGGGCCCCCAAATAGGCGAAACCCTCGGACCCTTATGTACGCCACTGGGTTTGTTAAAGTCTCATGTTTAGGATTAGGGTAAAAGTATAGTTTAGAGTTTAATTTCACGGTTTGGGGTGGGCCATAAGGGCTTATTAAATTTCAAAACAATCGCACAATATGAATTCAACAAGATCTCAACACATTGAATTCAACAAGATCTCAACACATTGAATTCAACAAAACTTCAACACATTGAATTCAACAAAACTTCAACACATTGAATTCAACAAAACTTCAACACATTGCATTCAACAAAACTTCAACACATTGAATTCAACAAAACTTCAACACATTGAATTCAACAAAACTTCAACACATTGAATTCAACAAAACTTAAACACAATGAATTCAAATTTTTTCTATACAATTAGATTTAATACCAATTAAACAGTCCCCCACCACACCTAACCTTATAAATTTTACTTTGATATCAAAATAATTTCCTTTTCATGGGATTTAATTTCCTGTTGTGGTGAGTGAGCAACAATGGCAACAGCAGGAAAACCAGCAACAACAATATAGAAGTATAATTTGTCTCTTAAACCAAAACATACAATAACTAAACTGCTTTAGTTAAAGGATAGCATTTTTAAATATAGACTAGACTATAAAGATCTATTATTATATAATATATTTAACTTGTTTTTATGAAAGTTTATATAAAATGTGAACTTCCGGGACAGTGACGTGACACGCGATCTGTCATGGCGGCAGATTTGTGGATGCCTGCAAATGTGTCCAAAGATATGAGTTGTTCTGGGAATCTGGACTGTGACCTTCACCTTGCAATCTCGTCCCGTCAGGTCAGTGAATCTCATATTTGGCAACAGTGGGCCTGGGTAAAAGGATTGGCCCTAAACATAATATGTTTAATCTAACTAAGGCAAGATTTTGACATTACATGTCATAATCATAAACTATTTAATATTCTTAACATATGATATATTACAGAAGTTCTTTATTTTTAGACAGAGGATTATGGCATCCTACAATCAGTGGTTATGTCCAGTCCTACCATTTTAATTATAATTTTGAATGTTGAAAGTATTGTGGTTTTCCAGGTTTGTGTTGTCAACTGAAACACACTGCATGATTTTTTAAAAATTTTTATTTAATTTTTTTTAAACATGTAGAGCAACAAAATGAATTCCATAGGGTTTGTCATTTCTAAAACCACAGAACGTCAACGCTCAATAAGTAATTGGGTCGAATCCTTATGTCCTCAAAATTTTAAGCACATTAAAATTACGAAACTGTTTTCACTTTTATCACTAGTCTGTTACACATTTCAATACTCATTCTATGTTTGGCAGAGAAACAAAAATTAATTAACAATTTGATATTCTTATCTATAAAGTAAAAAAAAAAAAAATTAGCTAATAATACAAATAATTAAATCATTAATTACTACCAAAAAAAAAAAAATTAGACGGAAGTAGAAAAAGTTTTTCTTTCTCTTGAAACGCCTTTGTGTATTCAAGCGAAGTTCCACTATTCCAAGGCCCGTAGTGGCATGACATTAAGTTATTAAATCGAAATCAAAGTATGAACAAGTTTTACAAAATAAATAAATTATTTAAACAACCCGTTAAAAAAAGTTTTTGACCCTAAAAACTGTAAGAGTCATAACTTAAAGTATCGATTATGTTATATATTGTAGAAGATCTGTGCTGGGGTCTCTAGCTTGGTTGTTCGTTAACTCCTTGTGTTTAAAGTAATAACAACATGCCGCTCTTTAAGTCAGTTCTGTATTCGAGTACACCTTCTCGTCTGGCCGTCGTTACGTTTCTTGATGCTCAGTAACGTTCCGCCCTGCGTTTTGATACCCTAGACTCCTACTACTTGGCACCCCAGACTCATATTACTTGGTACCCTAGAATCCTAGTACTTGGCACCCCAGACTCCTACAACTTGGCACCCCAGCTTCGACTCGGTGGCTCCCTGGCTACTCTCTCGGCACCCTGGCTTCCTACTCGTGACTCCTTGGCTTATTACTCTTAGTCTAACGATTCCCTGCCCTTATATTGTCCACCCTGGTTACCCGGTGTTTAACCCCTTACATTCCTGGCTGGTCAGAGTATCCCAAGAACTGATAAATGACCATGCGAGTTCCTGATTGGTTAAAAGTTACTTAACTTATGCAAATCTACAAACTTTCCCACAAAGATATTTAGGCCGCTGAAATAAAATACTCTCGTCTACCCCTTAAACCTTGAGTCAACCACCCTGGGTCAATCACCCTGGATCCATCACCCTGGGCCAACCACCCTGGGTCAACCACCCTGGGCCAACCACCCTGGATCAACCACCCTGGGTCAATCACCCTGCGTCACCCACCCTGGGCCAACCACCCTAGGTCAACCACCCTTGGTCAACCACCCTGGGTCAACCACCCTGGGTCAACCACCCTTTCACATTTCCGGCCTTATGTAAATGTACGCTACATGTTGGGTTATTTCACTGGTATCTTAGTTAATTCTTGCCCCCAAAACCATCCAGGTAGCCGAAATACAATCCGAGTCTCTCGCAGTCCTACCGCCTAGAACTGTCCCCTGTGTCAATATCCCCATGCACCTCTCCACACGTCCCCCAGGCAAACAACCTCTACACGTTTCTCCACAATATGATACGCACGGCACATCGAAAGCTGGAGTGAACCTCTAATGATCCGTGAAGGTCAACTATAGCAGACGGCTTATTCACTCGATCTGAAATTTCGATACTATGCAATGCTATGTGACTAAAGTCTATGTGCAAAATTTCAGCTCGATAGGATCACGGAAAATGGGTCATTATTTACTTTTGTTGTTCCGCGGATTCGACCATAACAAGACGAGGAAGTTAATACAAGGGATTTAATACAATTACAGATGGGGAAAAAACTTATAACAAAATCTTCTTTTTGAACACAATTTTTAAAAATTATATATTTGTTCAAAAAATATATTAGGCATCACCTACCTCACATACCTCACGTACCTCACCTACCTCACGTACCTCACATACCTCACCAACCTCACATACCTCACCTACCTCCCCTACCTCACATACTTTACCTACCTCACATTCCTCACATACCTCACCTACCTCACCTAACTCACATACCTCCCATACCTCACATACCTCACATGCCTCACCTACCTCACCTACCTCACATACCACACATACCTCACCTACCTCACCTTCCTCATATACCTCACCTACCTCACCTACTTCACATACCTCACAAACCTCAACTACCTCACCTTCCTCACATACCTCACCTACCTCACATACCTCCCATACCTCATCTACCTCACATACCTCACATACATCCCATGCCTCACCAAACTCACCTACCTCACATACCTCACATACCTAACATGCCTCACTTACCTCACCTACCTCACATATCTCACCTACCTCACATACCTCCCATACATCACCTACCTCACATACATCACATGCCTCACCCACCTCACCTACCTCACATACCTCACCTACCTCACATATCTCACATATCTCACATACCTCACCTACCTCACATATCTCGCCTACCTCACCTACCTCACCTACCTCACATACCTCACATACCTCACAGACCTCATCTACCTCACCTACCTCACATACCACACATACCTCACCTACCTCACATAACACACATACCTCACCTACCTCACATACCACACATACCTCACCTACCTCACATACCACACATACCTCACCTACCTCACATACCTCACCTACCTCACATACTTCACATACCTCACATACCTCACCTACCTCACATACCTCACCTACCTCACATACCTCACCTACCTCACATACCTCACCTACCTCACATACCACACATACATCACCTACCTCACATACCTCACCTACCTCACATAACTCCCATACCTCACCTACCTCACATACCTCACATGCCTCACCTACCTCACATACCACACATACCTCACCTACCTCACATACCTCACCTTCCTCACATACCTCAGCTACCTCACCTACCTTACAAATTTCACCTTCCTCATATACCTCATTAACCTCACCTACCTCACATACCTCCCATACCTCACCTACCTCACATACCTCACCTACCTCACATACCTCACATGCCTCACCTACCTCACATACCACACATACCTCACACACCTCACCTACCTCACATACCTCACCGACCTCACATACCTCACCTACCTCACATACCTCACCTAACTCACATACCACACTTAACTCACCTAGCTCAAAAACCTCATCTACCTCACAAACCTCACAAACCTCACATACCTCACAAACCTCACATACCTTCATACCTTACCTACATCACCTACCTCACATACCACACCTACCTCACAAAACATCCCATACCTCACCTACCTCACATACCTCACCTACCTCACAAACCTCAAATACCTCACTACCTCACATACCTCACGTACCTCACCTACCTAAAATACCTCGCAAACCTCACATACCACACCTACCTCACAATCCTCACATACCTAACAAACCTCAACTACCACACCTACTTCACATACATCACAATCCTCACATACCTCACAAACCTCCCATAACTTATGTATCTCACGTACCTCACCTTCCTCACATACCTCAGCTACCTCACCTACCTCACATATCTCACCTTCCTCACATACCTCACCTACCTCACATACCTCCCATACCTCACCTACCTCACATACCTCACGTACCTCACCTACCTCACCTACCTCACATACCTCACCTACCTCACCTACCTTACATTCCTCACATACCTCACATATCTCACCTACCTCACATACCTCACATACCTCACATACCACACCTACCTCACATACCCTAACTTCCTCAAAAACCTCATATACCTCACCTGCCTCACAAAACATCCCCTACCTCACAAAACCTCACAAACCTCACATACCTTACCTACCTCACCTACCTCACATACCACACCTACCTCACAAAACATCCCCTACCTCACATACCTCACAAACCTCACATACCTCCCATACCTCACCTACCTCACATACCTCACATAACTCACAAACCTCAAATACCGCACTACCTCACATACCTCACGTACCTCACATACCTCACATACCTCGCAAACCTCACATAACACACCTACCTCAGCTACCTCACATACCCCACCTACCTCACCTACCTCACATACCTCAACTACCTCACCTTCCTCACAAACCTCACCCACCTCACATACCTCACTTACATCCCATGCCTCACCCACCTCACCTACCTCACATACCTCATCTACCTCACCTACCTCACATACCTCACATACCTTTCCTACCTCACATATCTCACCTACCTCACATACCTCGCATACCTCACGTACTTCACCTACCTCACATACATCACATACCTCACCTACCTCACATACCTCACAAACCACACATACCTCACCTACCTCACATACCTCACATACCTCTCCTACCTCACATACCTCACATACCTCACCTATCTCACATACCTCACCTACCTCACATACCTCACCTACATCACCTACCTCATATATCTCACATACCTCACATACCTCACCTACCTCACATATCTCACCTACCTCACATACCTCACATACCTCACCTACCTCACCTACCTCAAATACCTCACAAATCTCACCTACCTCACATATCTCACCTACCTCACCTACCTCACATACCTCACCTACCTCACATACCTCACCTACCTCATCTACCTCACATATCTCACCTGCCTCACCTACCTCACATACCTCACGTACCTCACCTACCTCACCTACCTCACCTACCTCACCTACCTCACCTACCACACCTACCACACCTACCTCACCTACCTCACCTACCTTACCTTCCTCACATACCTCACATATCTCACCTACCTCATATACCTCACATACCTCACATACCACACCTACCTCACAAAACATCCCCTACCTCACATACCTCACAAACCTCACATACCTCCCATACCTCACCTACCTCACATAACTCACAAAACTCAAATACCGCACTACCTCACATACCTCACGTACCTCACCTACCTCACATACCTCGCAAACCTCACATATCACACCTACCTCACCTACCTCACATACCTCAACTTCCTCAACTACCTCACCTTCCTCACATACCTCACCTACCTCACATACCTCACATACATCCCATGCCTCACCCACCTCACCTACCTCACATACCTCACCTACCTCATCTACCTCACCTACCTCACCTACCTCACATACCTCACATACCTTTCCTACCTCACATACCTCACCTACCTCACATACCTCACATACCTCACATACCTCACCTACCTCACATACCTCACATACCTCACATACCTCACCTACCTCACATACCTCACCTATCTCACATACCTCACCTACCTCACATACCTCACCTACATCACCTACCTCATATACCTCACATACCTCACATACCTCACCTACCTCACATATCTCACCTACCTCACATACCTCACATACCTCACCTACCTCACATACCTCACCTACCTCACAAACCTCACCTACCTCACATATCTCACCTACCTCACATACCTCACATACCTCACCTACCTCACATACCTCACCTACCTCACATACCTCATCTACCTCACATATCTCACCTGCCTTACCTACCTCACATACCTCTCAAACCTCACATACCTCACCTACCTAACATACCTCACATACCTCACATACCTCACATACCTCAGATACCTCACCAACCTCACGTAACTCACCTACCTCACACACCTCACCTACATCACATACCTCACCTACCTCACATACCTCACCTACCTCACATACCTCACCTACCTCACATACCTCACCTACCTTGAGTATCACATCACCCCCACCTCACACACACGCCTCACCTCTAATCAAAATCCTGTAAATACTGCACCTCGATAACGTTTTTTTTCTAATGCCTTCCCAGTATGTCCTTTTGGCTGGCCACTGAGTAAATCAGGAGGAAATATCGCTAAAGCCATTTTCTCTCCACACATCAGAACTAAGGCTAATGATCAATTCATAACCTTGCCGACACACTTAGGACTGTGTCTCATTAAGTGTTATGTCTAGTTTTCATCTCTAGGTGATTATCTCTTTGGCATCTATGTTTCATCTCTAAGTTTCGCCCGCAGGTGTCATACTAGGTGCCATCCCCAAGGTTTCGCTCCTAAATGTCATACATCGCTAGTGTTGACATCTAGGTGTCATCTCCAAGGTTTCTCTCCTAAATGTCAAGCATCGCTAGTGTTCGCATCTAGATGTCATCTCCAAGGTTTCTGTCCTAAATGTCGAACATCGCTAGAGTTCACATCTAGGTGTCATCTCTGGATGTCATCTCCTTGGTCTCGTCACACTACTGTTCCCTGATCTGACCACAACAGCACCGCGACGCCATCAGCTACATGCAGAGTAGTTTTCAACAGAAGTACGTTTAGCCAACAGCACTCGACGTGTGGTTGAGAACAGCGTAGTTATGGGAGGGAAGTGGGTGGGGAAAACATTCAAAAGTCCCCCCCCCCCGGCTCCGATTTGAGGGGTTCGAATTAGTGTATGAAATACGTTTTTACATTAAATACTACGCTAACGCCATGGATGTTACGCTACCACCCAAACCTTTACAAATTCCTAGCTTCGCCCCTTGTGGACGGGAGCATCAAGAAATCCGGGGTATCACCGCCTCAAAACGTCTCTACTGCGGTAGCATTAAATTGAGAATTATTTAACTTATCCACACCCAACTCGTCTTTGTGGTACCTCAAACAGAATCATGAATTTGTTAAGTTGTTATTTTTTCAAAGATAGAAATGCAGCGTAATGAAAGTTTTGGCCTTGTTACATGCGTTATCTTGATGTGTTACTTTTTATTGATATTGATCTATTTTTATGTATTTTTTCCGGTTGCTTATCAGTCCACACTTACCCGTGTTATTTAGATTAAATGACAATATGGTTTGTCGAACAGATACAAACTGAGATTAGGGCAGCCAGACAGAAACCAGGTCAGGTTGACAGAGGCCGAAACGGTTTCTGAAATGGAGGAAATGGTAATTCAGTTGTTGTTTTTTTTAATGTATCTGAATTAATAGAAAAATTAAGTCTCGGGCACGGTAAGGTTCGATCTTGTCTTGACAAACGTCCTTTACATCTTGGCGATCTTCGAGGTCCAGTGGTCCGGGAACTTTTACAGGTGAACTATGAGTCATATAACAACTTACTAGTGCTGATTTATAAGTCATTTTAAAGTTTGATTGTGATATCTAAGCCATTTCAGTCTTGACTAGTGATAAGGGAATCATTTTGAATAGTCATTTAAAAATTTTACTTGTGCTTTTTTAGTCAATTTAAAACTTTAATAGTGAATTATAAGATTTTTTAACACCCTACCGGGAATATGTGAAACATTTTAAAACATTGTGTGTGATACAGAAGTCATTTTAACACTCTACCGGGAATATGTGAAACATTTTAAAACACTGTGTGTGGTACAGAAGTCATTTTAACACTCTACCGGGAATATGTGAAACATTTTAAAACATTGTGTGTGATACAGAAGTCATATAAAAATGTTGCTGTACACATAGTTATAGCATTGATGGAGGGATCTAGCCAAAAGTTAATGTACAGGCATTAGATAATCAATATTCCAATTAGTGAAGGTGTTCGGAGATCATGTTATCCAATTTACCTGTACCGGGAACCAATATTTCATGCCCATGAATGAGGTGTGTAACAATATACAGAAAATTAAAATATCACAATTGCGATATACACGATTTGATAGCTGCGCCCCTTTTGGTAAGAAATCGTATTCAAATATTGGCATCTTAAATCACGTTTTTTTAATTAAAAAAACGTATTTTAACAAAACCCCTTCCTCGTTATTGGTAGCTCAATAAAACGTGTGAACGCTACTTCACTTGTCCCATAGGCCGTCATGGTCTGAAAAGGGGTTGTTATTATTATTATTATTTTCTTACACATTAATAATAAAATGCCAGACTAGATACAAAACATGGATACGCGTAGGACGCTATAATCTTCTGTTTAGAAAGTGCGTCTATAACAGATGAGATGAGACGGACTCAATTTTAAGGCATGAATACAAACACGATCTCACACGAAGATGTAATCTCAAACAAAACGAGATCTCAAAGGATAAGGCAGGGGCGTCCAAACTTTTTGCATGGCGGGCCTTGTTCCTTGAAGTAAATATATGCGCGGGCCAAATTAAAATAAAATCATAGAAATAACATAGGTTCAGACGTTTTTTTTTTGTTTGTTTGTTTGTTTTTTGTTTTTTTTTTGTTTTTGGTTTTTTTAAGCAAAATGTAAATGTAAAGGGTCAAACTGGGATCTTGAATGCAGTGAATAAGTAACTTGTTTCGATGTTACAACACGCGGTTCTAGTTAAAATTATCGACAGAAAATGTCTGCTCACACAAGTATGTCGAGCCAAACAAGCTGTGCATTTTTTTAGCAAATGTTGGAATCTCCTTGGATCTCTCTTTATTCAGCTGACTGTAAAAGTCAATGAGAGAACGTTGCTGTCTATTCTGACATTCAGCATCACTTTGCTAACTCAATGAGTTCTGGCTGCTGATTGACTGGAGCATTATCAAGGTCAACAGAGAAAGGTGAAGAAAAAAACATTATTTCCTTTTCAATAGTGCAAGGTCCTGAAAGCGACTTTGAAATTCATCAGCTATGGATTTTGCTTCTAAAGTTCACCTCTTTATTTGCTATTAGAAGCTTCTCTTAGTTACAAACAAAAAAAAAACAAAAACAAAAAAACAAAAAAAAACCCAAAAAAAAATGATTTCGTGTAGTGAGAGAAAATGTGTGTTATTAGACAGTTGAGGCAGTTGCCATTGAAAAACTTGAAGCTAGTTCCCAGGGGCATTGATAGGTGAATATAATTTGCTGACTACTGCATTGAAGATTTTTGTTTTTAAGAAATGTTTAGATATCTTGTCACATTTACTAAAATTACAAAATCTTCCAGCCAAGCAGTAGCCGATAGCCCAGGAATTAGTGGTTCATTGTTTTATAAGAAATGCACAATTTCTTTTTAAGTGTGTAGAAGTGCTTAAGTGTTGTTCTCCGACTGAGCAATCTTACATTGTAATACGCCACATCTTCGTATTCTCGCTGGATGTTGAGAAGAAACTGCTAAAACTGGCGGTGATACAGGGCTTTAGAGCAAATATAGTTTAAATCTTTTATCACTGGCTCAAGGACACGATCACGTGTGTTACAGACAAGTTTTGCTAGTGAACTGTGCTCACCAGTCATTGCTGGGGAACCATAGGTTTTTTAAAAAAAGATATTGTTATCTTGTTAATTTACCGCCATTTACAGCAGAACAAACAGAAGCAACTAAATTTGTTCCCTTTGGTAATTAGTAAACAATAAAATGTTAATTTTTGTTATCGATTTTTGACATCATTTGAGGTCTTCAAAACAGCATGAAACTTCTACTTTTAAAAATAGACATGATGTCGTTACAGAAATAATGCCAATAAGTTATTTCAGATGAGGCCGCGGGCCAGTTAAAATTGCTTCCAGGCTGTTTTTAGGTCTGCTACCGGACTTTTTAAGACATCCCTGGGATATGGGATTCCACTTAGACTTTTATATTACGTGTTAAATCGAGATACGATATTAATCCTGTTCCTGGTTGGCTTTCGTATCTTCCATTTTTCTTATCTCGAAGTAAGTTTTACATGTAAAATAGTTAACCCGTTATAAGCCACAAAGCAAGAACACCGAAAATTGAAAATTCCATGGAAAACTAGAAAAACTAAGTAGGATTCTTCATAAAAAAGTACATAGTATAAATAAAAGAAGTAATAATAGAACAATGAAAAGATAATAAAATAAACGAAACATACATTAATATATAAGTAGCCGAGTGGCTGGCTGTAGTTAAATTGAGATGTTATGTTATATGTCTTAGTTGTGCTGCATCACGCACTACCTTGACAGTTTATTGAATTAATAAATAACACACAGGCAGCGAGGACTATAGTTGTAGATGATCTTTATTTGGATAATCACGATTCTGATGTTGACACAGTTACTACTAAATGGTTAATTAAATGAACACTACAGAAAGCACAGTGTACAGTTGTGCTACAAAGCCTATACCCTACTCTACCACTATGTTCTATCCTGACCAGTCGCTGGGGCACTCTTCTAACCAAGCGCTGGGGACACTCTCCCTGTCTCCCACAGTCCTCCCCTTATATTGGTGGCCGGAGGAATGTGGGTGACATTCGAGATGATCCTACGACTCAAGTCATAAAAACTTGTTGCATTCATATTTCCCTGGACATACTAAAAATTGCTGGCGTGTCCCAGGTCTCTTGTCCAGTCTGGCTGCACTTAAACTGCCACCCATTGACCACTGCCCAACGACTGCGCCGGACACTGACCGCAATAGCTGGTACTAAAAACTGAGCTTTTGTTCAGCCCTAGGGCAAAGGGCCATTATCGCATTCCAATGCTCTAGCCTCCAATGGGCCGGTGACGGCCTGCGATGTGGTATGACATGATGGGGATAGGCGAGAGGATGGGGGGGAGACGGGGTAGTGCCCTGTTTCTGTGGACATGGTCACATATATATACACACGTATCTTTCCATTAAGGGGGTGAGAAAAGGTGTTAGGCGATGGCAGAAAATATTGCATTACAAACAAAACACTGAACTTTATATAAATAATACGTTAGTAGCAATAAAGCCCGTCCATGGACGTTCCACCGATGGTATGTTTTATAACCCGTAAAAAAAAAAGGTTTTGACTATAAATCCCAACGCGTACTGCTCATTTCTGATTAATGTTTTCTTTTTGTTTGTTTTTTTTAAACTTTTAATGTATGTGTTTATAAACTTATTAATGTTAATTTAATTTGATTTTAAAAATTCCTTACTATACTGATATCCGGATACTATTCGGATCTGCTAAACATTTTTTTCGCATCTTGATATCCGGCATCACTGCTGTCCGGATGTCCCCGGTTTAATACGACATCAGGAATATCATTTAATTATATGTGTTTATAATTATCTCTGTATTAGAAATATTTGACTTGGGCCAAAGCTTTCCACGCAAAATTCACACACTAATTACAGAATTATAATTATAATTTTTAATTAATAACGAAATATGTATCACAACAGAATTTAATAACATTCACAACTTCACTTACCGTGTTTTCTCTTGTAGGCGTTATTAAACAACACTATCTTACTCACAATAATAAGTCCTTGGTAATCACACATAAATTTAATGCAGCAACTTATGTACAATTTTTACAAGGTGAAAATTGTCAGTGAGAACTCAACATAATCATCAATCTCACTCTTACCTACACCAACTCTCAATTGACGCCTTCCAATGCATTCTGAACTATATCTTACTTTCGTCAAGTGATCTTCTTTTAGCCACTCATATTTTCGCACGTGACAGAATGCACAAACTTTGCTTGAATTATTGCTAATTAAACACCTGCATTTGGCACAATTGTATACTAAACAAACATAACATAATACGTAAACGTAAATATTCTTTAATCTTCGCTTACTAATGGTCTCTTAGTCTTAGCAAATGTTGGTCCAAAGTAGACGCCTCAGCTGACCCCGCGAGCAGAATACAGCGCCGAAGTTTCGTCCGCCAAAAATCAAGCGGAAAATTTCCGGAATGAGCCTAACAGCTGAAATAGACAAACGCGATGTATTTTAAGTACATCGCTGTGGTCTTATTCATTAATATTATAAATTCATATTCTCAGTGCCTACCTGGTATTGAGTGACAGATACTGTATGAGTGGAATACATTCATGCATGTAGGACGGCATATAAAACTTTTTTTCATCTATTGTTGGAAATAATGAAACATTTTCTGAAGAATTGTAGAAGTTTGTTTTTTTTAATTGCTGAAGTTTTATTACTTCATTATTGGTCAGGATCCAGCCAAATTTCAGCCGAATATTTATAAATCTGCAGAAAATCAGCCTCAAATGTTAATTAATGGAGAAATCCGGCTAATCCGGATTTCCGCCATAAATTACGTCAGCCAGCCGAATTATTTTGTAAATTAGGCTGGCAGGTCTAATTCAACGGAGCTTGCTGTTCTCTGCATTTCACAATTTTTCATAATGAGTCAGGCAAATGTCATAGAAATGTGCAAAAAAATATTGGTGGCGCATTGAATGTAGTATGCCCAATGTTGTCAGTTGCACGTTTTTTATTTCTTGCTTTTTTTCCGTGTCTTGGAACAAAAATGTTTGGAGTTGCCTTTCGTATCTTTGATTGTTTGTATCTTGAAGCATTCGTATCTCGAGTTACCACAGTTTTAAGAAATGAGATGCTGCCAGAAATGGGATCCAATCAGTAAATGAGATTTGACAATGAAACAGAGCACCGAGAAAAGGATCCTACTAGTTACGTGCTTTATTTCAGATATGGTATGTAACGATTAAAAGGGATCCGATCGTGAAACAGAATCATAAAAAGGCAACATATAACATAATCGTGTAGGAGAGGGAAATGTTTGGAAAATATGTATGTGTTTTAGAGTTGATTTTAGTTTTAAATTTACTGTCGTGGGTTTTTTGCTTTCCTCATCTGTTAACTAACTGTTTCTTGTTTCTTTTTTTTTTTTTAAATTGCTGTAAATTTTGAATTAAAAAATTTGAATGATATCCTAGAAAAAAAACGGGTGTATTTTCTAGTATTTCCATCAATTTGGATATTTTAACGTTAAAATAAAAAAATTTTAAACTGAAAAATGAGGAAATTCTTCATTCCTCATTTTTTTCCTAATCATGATATATATATTAGTTTTACATTTCTTCTTCTACTACTACTTATTTTTATTAATATTATTACTATAATTAATATATGAATTCGTCTACTTATAACACAGTTGTTGACTGTTTTTTTGCACTTTATGCCAAGGGGCCGTCCATAAAGTACGTTACGCTATTTTTACCACTTTTAACTGCCTCCTCCCCATGTCACAAATCTTGGAAAGCCCCCCCCCCCTTTTTTTTTTAATAAAAAAGTTTGTATTACTTTCGATCAAAAAAAAATTATTGACAAAATAATTAAAATTTTATATAAAACACCGTGACGCCACACATGGTCGGACAGCCTCCTCCCTGTCTCAAACTGTCACATTATCTTACACCCCCTCCTCCTCACTCGAGCATGACTAACTTTATGGACCGCCCCCCCCCCCCCCAACATATAAACTCATGTACTGAAAAGAAAACACAGTTGCTGCAAGTCTTTGCACTTTATGCCAGGCTGTATTCACGGGCTGTTAGGCACTCCTTCCCCGCCCCTGGTCGGGTGAACGAAAGGCCACACTGACAAAACCTGACAGGGTGACCTACGTTGTTTGACTTGTCAATGTGATCGTAAGGACGCCGCTAGGTGTACGCCTGTTATGCTTAGCCGAGCTCTCAGATCTTTTGTCACCAGATCACAGACACCGACGATCGGTACAATGAAACCATTTAACTCTCCCCCCCCTCCCATAACTCCCACCTACCAGCCTTGTTATTGACCTCAACCTGTCTCGCTGCGAGTGTGCTTGCATGTTTGGGAAGGGGTGAGATGGGAGGAATAAAAAAAAAAAAGATTAAATGCAATTTCGGCTTCAAACTTCCCTTAAAGTTAAGTGGGCTGTTACAGCGCGTGGAGTGAAGATTAAGGAGACCTCCCTCCACCCCCACCATCACCCCCCCACACACACACACAAAGAACCCTTCTGTTGTGTTGATCATGTTTCACTGGGCCCTGGAGTCTATAGACCTATAGAAACATACCCGAGAAAGTAAAGTTGTAACTTCATACAAGTCAAGACAGTTCAATACTTTCCTCTGTTGACGCGTCCCTCAAGGTTTGATGTGGGACCCACTTAAGATGACCATATATAATAAGTGTGAGTGGGTGGTAGGGGGTGAGAAGGGAGAGTAATCTGGACAGTAGTAATAAATACGCAAGTCGGATGGGTCTGTGCGAACACAGACATGTAACAAGATCGAAGGTTCTCACAATGTGTGGCAGACAATGTCATGATCGACGGTGGTTCTTATTTCTTTTCCTATACAGGCGCCCCTTCTTTACAGAAGATTAATGCGCCCACAGTCGATGCCGGTCTGTTGGAAAGTGATGCAGCGTTCACAGGCCACAGCTAAGAGGGTTCCACGCATTGCGGCACTACCCAGCCGCCTTTATTTCGCTGACAAGTGTTAGGTACCTACTCAGGGCTGAGTGGACTCAGGGACGTCCTAGGCGCCAGGAACAACAGAGGTTCTCGCACTGGGTGACAGACAATGACATGCTCGTCAGTGGCTCTCACACGCTGTGGCAGACAATGACGTGATAGACAAAGGTTCTCACACGCTGTGGCAGACAATGACGTGATAGACAAAGGTTCTCACACGCTGTGGCAGACAATGACGTGATAGCCAAAGGTTCTCACACGCTGTACCAGACAGATAAGGGTGGCATTCCTGGAAACAGGTCAGAGTTTTAAACAAGGACTAAAACTGAGCGTTAATTGTCAGCTGACAAAGTTGATCTATCTATAGATTAATGATTGTAAGGATTGTTTAAAATTATTGATTCATTTATTCATTCATTGGACTAACCAGACGCCGTGCATGGGGTGAGGGGTAGGGGGGTGGTGCACAAGTTTAACACTTGTGTACTAGGGACATACGTTAACATAGGTTTACACTTTTTTTTCTTTTTTTTTTTAAATATTAACTATCGATTTTCTATTTTTATGTGCCAAGATAGAAACTATAACAATGAAAACGAGCCATAATTTACCAAGATTTTTTACGCTTGTTCTGGAATAGAAGTATGCCATCTACACTTTACTCTACATAGGCTCTGTCACAAATTTCAGAATAGACTCTAGTTATAGATTCTATTACAAGTGTCAAAATAGACTCTAGTCAAGGTTTCTGTTACAAGTGTCAAAATAGACTCTAGTCATAGATTCTGTTACAAGTGTCAAAATAGACTCTAGTCATAGATTCTGTTACAAGTGTCAAAATAGACTATAGTCATAGATTCTATTACAATTGTCCAAATAGACCCTAGTCATAGATTATATTACAAGTGTCAAAATAGACTCTAGTCATAGATTCTATTACAAGTGTCAAAATAGACTTTAGTCATAGATTATATTACAAGTGTCAAAATAGACTCTAGACACAGATTCTGTAACAAAGGTAAAAATAGCCTTTAGTCATAGATTATATTACAAGTGTCAAAATAGATTATATTACAAGTGTCAAAATAGACTCTAGTCATAGATTCTATTGCAAGTGTCAAAATAGACTTTAGTCATAGACACTGTTGCAAATGTCATTTTTTTCTCGAGGAGGATTATCATAATGTTTTTAAAATCTTCCGCTCCACGCCTTTAACAATGCCATTAAAAATATTCATTTATCCCACCCATTATTTTCACTTGCTGGTAATGTGTTTGCTGGGTGGGGGCGGCGTAAGTTCGGGATTTATTACCCCCCCCCCCACCAACCCTGGCTAGTGGACGAGTCTATGACAGTTTTATAATTGGTAAAAAGGGCGGGGCAGGGGAGATAAGAAATGTTCATGTGTGAACATGACTGATAGGCCGCCCCTTTTTCGAAGACGTGAGAACCCCGGATATTGCCATACATTGTCTTAGCCTTGTCCTTCCCTCCGACAGGTAAACAGGTAAGCATTATTACCGTTTAAGTCGGATGAGGGAGGGGGGTTTCCTGGGGGCGCGGGGTGCTCAGCCGACGTCACAGTCTCATTCCCCTGTCAACATGCCGGCAGATGAAGTCTTGGGTTCAAGTCCTGGTTAGACCGGCAGCTGAGAAGTTGCAGGTCGTCTGCTCCATGTCCACACACACACGTGATGACCCCCCTCCCCCACGGGTTCAAATATTGAACAATGTGTACTGGCGGCGTGTGGGGGTTCACGTGGATTAACACTGGAAATAACGATTCGGTGGCGGTCTCCGGATTATCGCAGGGATGATGAGTTCAAGACCCGTGTAGGATTAACGCAACAGCCTGGCTATTTTTTCCCAACACACTTTTCTTCATTTAAAGTAGATGGTTTACGTGTCGGCCATTTAAGGTTGGTTAGTGTCCGCGTCTGTGTTAGTGTCAATGTTGATGTTAGTGTCCATGTTAATGTTAGTGTCCATGTTTCATTTTATTGTCATTTTATTGTCAATGTATTTTTAGTGTCCATGTCTGTGTTAAATGTCCATGTTGATGTTGGTGTCCATGTTTGGTTTTATTGTCAATGTATGTTTTAGTGTCCATGTTTGGTTTTATTGTCAATGTATGTTTTAGTGTCCATGTTTGGTGTTATTGTCAATGTATGTTTTAGTGTCCATGTGTGTGTTATGGTCCGTGTTGATGTTAAGTGTCCATGTTTTGTATTATTGTATGTGTGTTAGTGTCCGTGTATATACCTTTGTCAATGTTGTCGGTGATAACTGCTATGACACCCGATCGTTATCTTCAATGACCGAAGTCCTTAAACTCGTTTAACGTTGTGATCTGTTTCGTGAATAGATCTCCGCAACCGCTACCCGCTGTTGATAATTTATGGCCATAGTTTGGCTTCGTGGTTAGCAGGGGTTTGGTTTTGTGGACATTTATGGATTATCTGGTTTGACTTTGTAGACATTTGTGGATTATCTAGTTTGACTTTGTGGACATTTGTGGATTATCTAGTTTGACTTTGTGGACATTTATGGATTATCTAGTTTGACTTTGTGGCTGGCATGTTTTAGCTTTGTGGTTGGCAGAGTTTTGCTTTGTGGTTGGCAGAGTTTAGTTTTGTGGTTGGTTGGGAGATTTGACTTTGTTGTTGGTTGGGAGAGTTTGACTTTGTTGTTGGTTGGGAGAGTTTGACTTTGTTGTTGGTAGGGAGAGTTTGACTTT